>NW_004624769.1:22257182-22268713 GCF_000247695.1 Heterocephalus glaber
CCTTAGCCAACCTTATCAGAAAAAGGAAAGAAAAGGCCCAAATCCATGCAATTAGGAATGAAAAGGGTGAAATTACAATGGATCCAGCAGAAATCTAGACGATCATCAATACCTACTTTGAGAACCTATATGCCAATACGATGGAAAACACAAAGAAATGGACAGATTCCTAGATACGTATGAATTGCCAATGTTGAATGAAGAAGACCTAAAAATTCTAAACAACCCAATATCAATCAACAAATTGAAAACATAATTAAAAACTCACCAAGTAAGTGAAGCCCAGGTCCTACTTGCTTCACTGCTAAATTCTACAAGACAGTTAGAGACAAACTACTGCCACTACTGTTTAAACTCTTCAAGGAAACTGAAAGGGAAGCAATACTCCCAAATTCATTCCTGGAAGCAAGCACCACCTTGATCCTCAAAGCTGAGAAAGACCCAACCAAAAAACAGAACTAGAGGCTAATCTCACTAATGAATATAGATGCAAAAATCCTTAATAAGATACTGGCAAATAGAGTGCAAAGGATCATCAAGAAGATCATACCGCCTGACCACGTGGGATTTATCCCAGGAATGCAGGGATCGTTCAACATATGCAAATCAATAAATGTAATACACTCTATTAATAAGCCAAAGACAAAAACCATATGATCATCTCAATAGATGCAGAAAAAGCATTGGACAAAATCCAGCATTCACAATAAAAACCCTACAAAAAATTGGAATAGACAGTCTGTACCTCAATCTGATAAAAGCCATCTATGAAAAACCAACAGCCAATATTATACTAAATGGTCAAATGCAGAAATCTTTCACAATAAAATCAGGAAGAAGACAACAATGTCCACTGTCAACACTCCTGTTCAATATAGTTTTGGAAACATTAACCATAGCAATTAGATAAAAGAAAGAAATAAAAGGAATAAAGATAAGAAACGAAGAAGTTAAATTGTCACTATTTGCAGTTGACATGATACTCTATACAGAAGACCCCTAGAACTCCACCAAAAGTCTTCTAGACTTAATAACCAAATTCAGTAGAGTAGCTGAATACAAGGTCAACACACAAAAATCAATACCTTTCCTCTACACAAACAACAGACTCACTGAGAGAAAAATGGGGCAAACAATTCCTTTCACAATAGCATCCAAAAAAATGAAATATGTAGGAATCAACCTAATGAAAGAAATCAAAGACCTATACTCTGAAAACTATAGCACTCTGAAAAAAGAGATCGAAGAGGATATCAGAAAATGAAGATATCCCTTGCTCCTGGACAGGAAGAGCCAACATAGTGAAAACGGCCATACTTCTAAAACTGCTATATAGATTCAATGCAATCCCAATTGAAATTCCAGCAGCATACTACACAGACCTTGAGAAAACAATCCAAAAATTCATTTGGAATAAGAAGAGACTCAGAATAGCAAAAGCAATTCCAGGCAACAAAGACAAGATATGGGGTATCACAATCCCCAACTTGCAACTATACTACAAAGCTACTGTGAGAAAAAAAGCATGGTACTGACAAAGTAAACGACCTGAGGACCAGTGGAACAGATTAGAAGATGCAGAAACAACTCCAGACACACTCAGCCACGTCATCTTCAACAAAGGAACCAAATATTCTCACTGGTGGAAAGATAGCTTCTTTAATAAATGGTGCTGGCAAAACTGGGTTTCAATTTGCCAAAGATTACAACTAGACCTATATCTCTCACTATGCACTAAACTAAAATTGAAATGGATCAAAGATCTAAATATTAAAACAGACACACTAAACTAGCTGGAAGAGAGGTTAGATAGAACTCTTGAAGACACTTGGGTAGGAAAAGATTTTATGAACAAAACCTCAGTTGCTGATGAACTAGCTAGCACAAACAATCAACAAGTGGGATCTCTCCTTATTAAAAAGCTTCTGCACAGCAAGAGAAACCACCAACAGTGTGAAGAGACAAGCCACAATATGGAAAAAAAATCTTTCCCAGCTGTTCCTTAGACAAAGGTCTACTATCTAGTATATATAAAGAACTTTTAAAAAAATCAGACCTCCCAAATTTAAAGACCCAATCCAAAAATGGGCATCTGAAATGAACATTTCTCAAAGAAATAGAAACAGCAAATAAACATATGAAAAATTGTTCAACATTAGAAAGATGCAAATGAAAACAACTCTGAGATTCCACCTCACCTCAGAAAGCATAGCTGCTATCAATATATCAACCAATAACAAATGCGGGTGAGGTTGTGAGGAAAAAGGAACCCTGCTCCACTGCTGATGGGAATGTAGACTGGTGCAACCACTATGGAAATCAGTATGGAGATACCTCAAAGAACTAGGACTGGAAGTCACATTTGACCCAGCTATTCCACTGCTGGGTATCTTCCTCAAAGAATTAAAAGAATCACACCACAGTGATATATGTGCACTCATGTTTATAGAGGCACAGTTCGTAATAGCTAAAACTTGGAAATAGCCCAAGTGCCCATCAACTGAAGACTAGATAAAGATAATGTGGTTTTTGTATAAAATGGAGTACTACTTAGCCATAAAGAATGAGAAATTAGAGACATTTACCGCTAAATGGATGTACATAGAGGCCATACTCTTAAGTGAAATAAATACTGACACACATGTGTAAATACTGAATAGTTTCTCTGGTGTGACGTACCGAAAATGTAAATAAGGACTAAAAGGTATAATAGATAATGTGAAATAGGAAGAAAAGGGACAAAGGGCAACGGGAAGTTCGAGGGGTAGGGGAAAGGAAAGAAGGGAATGGAATTAATATGAGGAAATGAAAAAATGGAAACAAAGTCTTTGTAAATAGGGAAGGGTAGAAGGTTTGAAGGCAGGGGAATAGGGAAAAAAATTAGAACCAAGGGAGATTACATAAGGTACAAATGTCCAATGATGAATGTCATTATATTGTATACCTAAAATGCACCAATAAAATAAAAAAAGAAATTGCCAAACAAAACCTCAAAATACATTTACAAAACTCTTATCATTTATATTCTTTTAACCATGTGTAGCTTCCAGGATGAATATTTGATATCAACTGAGATAATCTTCATTCACTCTTTCAACAGATACTTAGTGTGAGTCTAATATATATATATATATATATATATATATAAATGAATTAATTAGTGCTGTGGAAGATTAAAACTGCATTAGGTACAAATGAAAATATATAAGCTTGGTTTAATCATGCTCTGCCTACATATGCCTCACTACTTTGAAAACTTATCAGTCTACAGGCTTATTTTTCTGCAGTTTAACAACAGGCTATTTTCGTAGTGAATGATTTAATGGTACAAGATGAAGAAAAGTTAAATTTCACAGTGTATAGAAAGCTTATATAGACCAGTATATGAAATTCTGAGGCAGGAGGCTTAGTTGCAACTGGTGAGTGGGGTGTGACAGCTTGTGGCTAACAAATAAAATATACTTCTCTGAAGCCAAACAACAAGCTCACCCCACTCTATTATTTGAGGTAAAAACAGAAAGGTCTCCAACCTGACTGGCGGCTCTGAGCCAGAATGAGTCAATTTTTTTCATGAGAACTGAGAGTAACTGAGACTTTCATTTACTCACTAAAAGAAATACCAAAGCGGGACTGCATATACTAGGTATGAAATAGGGTGAGTGTAAAACCAGGTACCTCTGTTTCAGGATTGCTTCATAGTCATGTATATACATCAGGTGATTGCTATATTCCTTATACAATGTTAAAGCTTTTATATAAAACATAACCTCACCATACCTAAAGCATGGGCTGCTCTGTCTGCAGAATAGCCTCCTTCGCTGTTTTGTGTTAGGGTGTTTTGTCTATGGGGCAGCTTGCTACTGTATTCTGTGTGATGCTAATATATTCTTTCTCTTTATTAATTGCTACTGGCCATTATGTTTTATATCTTTCACAAGTCAAAGAATTCATGGAGCCAGTGCCAGACTTTGTGGCGAATCTCTAAGGGGCAACTCCAGGTCAGCAGACTAAAAAAGTGTTAGAAGAAACTCAGATCTTTAAGAGATTTACCTTTGTTTTTGAACTCTGCAAAGGTTAAAAAAATCTAAACCCTCTAACATTACTATTATGAACACTCAGAAACAACCACCAATAAATAAAAGTGGAAAATTATATCAAACCAGATACTATCCCTCTTGTCAGTTGGACTGACACAAATATCAGTGATCTTCTACCATGTTAAAATTCTGGGCCTTTAAAAATCATATACAGCTGTTTTTCTGGAGCACAGTGGCATGAAGCTGTGATTAGGGATATAATCCTTATACCACAAAAAATAGGTTAATACAAGTACACCCATGTTTACTGGTGGATAGACTTTATTTTACCATTTAGCTTACTGAAATCCAACTTTTAAAATTAATTTCTAAAGCCAAAAATTAATCTAAACATCTTTCATTAATACTTATTTTTCAGTAAATGATACATTTTGCTTCAAAATCACTACTAGAGTAAAAATTTATCTATAAATATATGTGAAAGCCACTCTGGAAATCTAATCTGAAAGTCAAAAAACCTGAATTATATTCATTTACTTATTAAAAGATTAATCACTAAAAATAAAATAATTATCAGTTCAATATTATGCACTTAAAAATTACACCTTTCAAAAGTGGTAACATAAGATGCTATTACTTGTGAAGTGAAGGGATAAAAAGACTGAAAGGAGTTATAGAAGTCATAATCATTTAAGAAATTCATTTAAATTCTATAGATTGAAAGTCAAAATAAAAAACATATCTAAGAAGTTGAGGAAGTGATAACCTTTATACTGTTAAGAAATATTAAAGAGAAAACCCTATCTTTATATTTACTATGAAAAAAAATATAGCCTGAGAAGCTGGAGGGTAGGATAAGCTTAGGAGCTGAAAACTGACCTAGCTTAGCTTCAAAGAAGGGTGTTTGTGAGAAAATATAACACAAAGTTTCCACATTCCATCTTTCCTGGATATCCCTCCTTAAAATGGTTATTATACAGTGAAATACCTTCTCTGCATACATTCCTGCTTTTGCATGGATATTTTTGGTATTATCAACAGACCAACAAAGGAAACTTAAATGCAGAAAAATTGAAACTTAAGTTTTTGTTAGGTATTAAGAAGGACATCACATTATGGAGGTTATATATAGTTTATCATTTTAAAATTTTTTCTCTAATTAAAAATTCTTAAACTGTGAATATAATATTGTTTATACCTTGAATTCATGTTCTCATATTAGTCTCTGGCACCAATGCTGTCACAAGTTGGAGGTAACCAAATACTCTCAGGCCAGGGATTTGAGTGTTGCCCGTCCTATTCTAGGAAGAGGAACTGAGCTCCTGATTTCCTGGTTTCAACCCTTGTTTCTCATCCCTTATTTCCCAGTTTCTCACTACCTGGTTTCCTTCCAGTCAACCTGTGCATGAGACCTTTTCCTGATACTTCAATAGTTGCCCCCTAGAATTGCAATGCGTGCTTTCCTACTCATCTCAATGCTCGGTGTTGGGCTCTTACTTACCGGGTCTTAATGCTTATTTTTAGACTCTGTCTGGTATAGAGCTCTGCTAACTATCAGTATATTCAGTGGTTATTTACTGCTAGAACTTCATGAAATTAAGCTAATATTAACCAAAATCTAGGCCTAACTAGTTGATAAAAATGAGAATAATTTCTATATGTGCTGGGATGAGCTCTGGGAAGTTTAATGGTGGTCTCTGAGCTATGGGCAGTTCTAATAATATGAAGGTGATCCCTAGTATTGTCAAGGGGATAAATCTTTGTTCTATATCAGATGGAATGTGATTCTTTCACTCAGACTCTCAGGAAAGCCACCTGCCAGAAAAACTTCTGCTATTGTACCTTCTTTATTTTATAATCTAATGCTCTGAATCAACTCTTATTAATCACATTTCTTGTCATAACAGCTTAAACTTTTTTTTTTGGTACCGGGGATCGAACTCAGGTCCTTCCGCTGGCACAGCAGGTGGCAAAACCACTAAGCTAAATGCCCAGCCCTGAAACTTTGGCAACACAGCTTCTCTGACAGTCAACACTGTACTGTGGATAAATCCTAGTTATTTTCCTTTATAAATCTCTATCATTTGTATTCCTTTCTCCCACTCACATTGGGTTGCAATTTGTTTACTATCTGTCTCTGTTAATCATGAATTCTTTGAGAAGAGTAGTAAGTCCATATTTTTATACCCCCAGTGATTAACTTAGTGCCTGGCATGTATAAAAGGCTAGTGTGAATGTTTACTATATGAATAAATTAATGATTGTGTATAAAAAGGTAACTGGCCACTGAGTAATAAGCACCTTAACGGATACTGAGTCTGGTTAAATGGACAACCAGAAGAAAGGCTTATGTTGGCAAGGATAACCAGAAGAAAGGTTTCTGATTTGAGGCGGGCGGTGGAACTACTGAGCTAACTCCCTGGACCAAAAGGTTTCTGATTTGAAACTGAGCTTTTAAAGTGAGATAAAAGATAATCTAAAGCATTAGTGGGAAAAGTACTACATTATGACTTATGAGTGTCTATATTTTAAAATGTTTTTATTTTTAATTGACAAAGTAACTGTAAATATTTGAGTAGAATGTGAGATTTAAATAAATGCATATGATGCATAACGATTAGATCATGGTGACTGGTATATTTATCACCTTAGATATTTATTGCTTATCTGTATTTGAAATGTTCAAAATCTTCTCAAGCTATTTTGAATTATTCAATTAATCGTCAACCATAATTATCTTACTGTAATATAGAACAAAAAATGTTATTACTAGTATCCCACTGTACTCCTATAACCAGCAACCATCCTTTCTGCATCTCTTCCTTTGCATTAACCTTCCCAGGGTCTAGTAATCACTATTTGATTATTTAAATGTGATCAATTTTTAAAGATTCTACATGAGTGAGATTATGTAATATTTATTTTTATGTATGTGGCTTACTTCACTTAATGATCTCTAGTTTCATTGGGTTCCTGGCACTGGGTGGAGGTTTCCTGAAGTTCTTGATGAATCCAGTAGTGAATCCATAGGGTCCTGGGCTTTTCTTAGTTAACAGGTTTTTAATTACTGACTCAATTTCATTGCTTATTATTAGATTGTTCAGGGTTTTTATATTCTTGGTTCAGTTACAGTAATTTGTATATATCTTGAAATCTATCCATTTCTTTTAGATTCTTCGATTTACTGGAGTACAGGGTTTCAAAGTAGTTACTAATAATCTTGTGAATTTTAGTTGTGTCTCTTTTGATTCTGCCTTTCTCATTTCTACTTGTATTGACATGGGTTTTTTTGTTTTTTTTTTTTTTTTTGATACTGAGGATCAAACTAGGGACCTCGTGCTTGCGAGGCAGGTGCTGGAACCACTGATCTAAATCCCCAGCCCTCCTTTTTCTAGTAAGATTGGCTAAGGGCTGTTTTATTTATTCTTTTGAAGTACTAGCTCCTTGATTCACTGCTTCTTTGTACTTTTAGTCTTAATTTCATTAATTTTTGCTCTGATCTTTATAATTCCTTTATTTGAACTTGCTTTGTTCTGGATTGTTGTTGATTTTCTAGGACACTGAGGTGAATCATTAGGTTATTTGGACTTGCTCTATTTTTCTGATGTGGGTATTCACAGCTATAAGCTTTCCCCTTAGGATTGCTCTCATTGTACCCCACAGCTTCTGGTATGTTGTACTAGTATTATTGTTTAATTCTAGGAACTGATTTCTTCTCTGATTTATACTGTGGCCCATTGATTATTGAAAAGTCTAGTGTTCAATCTCCATGCATTTGCATAATTTCTGTGGTTTCTTTTGCCATTGATTTCTAGTTTCACTGAACTCTGACCTGATAATATGTTTGGGATTATTTTGGTTCTTTTCTATTTACTTAAGCATGTTTTATGGGCTACTACATGATCTGTTTTGGAGAAAGTTCTATGCGCTGCTGAAAGAAATAGGTATTCCAATGGTGGAACAATCTGTAGATATCTATTAAGTTCATTTGTGTGAAGGTGTGTTCAACTCTGACATTTCTTTGTTGATTTTTTTTTTGTCTAGTTGATCTATTTGTGATAGTAGAGTACTGAGGTCCCCCATTATAATTTTATTATTTGATATTTTATATCTTTCACGTGTTTGTTTTATGAAGTTGTGTGTGCTGGTTTCTGGTGCATATATAATTGTTATCTCTCGCTGTTGCATTGTTCCCTTAACCAATATGTACTGACCTTTGCCTCTTCTAATCATTTGTCTTGAAGTCTACATTGTGAGAAAACAGGATAGCTACTTTTGCTTGTTTTCATATTCCCAATGATTTTTAGTCCATGAATTCCTTTTTGGATTAAATGTGTTTCTTGTATACAGCATACTGCCTTGTTTTGTTTTTTTGATCCAATCTACCAATTTATATACTTTGCTTTTTAATTTGTTTTGGTGAAATGTCTGTTTTCCATAATGACTGTACTATAACTTACCATTCATCCAGGAGTGTGCAATGGTTCCCCTTTCTTCGTATCCTTGCCAGCATGTGTTATATTTTGTCTTTTTGACCACTGCTATTCTTATGGAGTAAAATGAAATCATATTACAGTTTTGATTTGCATTTCTCTAATGATTTTTGATATGGAGCATAGTTTTCTTATAACTGTTGGCTATTTTAATATTTCCATCTGAAAAATGTCTAGTTAGGATTATTTCTTTTAAAACTTGGGTTGTTTGGTTGCTATTGAGTTTTGGGAGCTTCTTATATATTCTGGATATTAATCCCATGTCAGATGTACAGTTATAAATATTTCCTCCATTCTGTAGGTTGTCTCTTCACTATTATGATTATTTCCTCAGTTGTAGTTTTTTTAGTGTGATATAATCCCACTTGTCTATTTTTTATTTTTTTCTCATGCTTTCAGAGTCTTATCCAAAAAAATCCTTGCTCATTCCACTGTCCTGACGGATTGTCCTACGTTTTCTTTTAGTAGTTTTACAGTTTTCGATCTTACATTTAAATATTTAACCCATTTTGAGTTGATTCTTCTCTTTAAACATCTTATATTCTTTTGCATGTGAATACTCAATTTTCCTGGCACCATTTATTGAAAAGTTTTTGCTCCAATGTTTGTTCCTAGCATCTTTGTTGAAAATCAGTTGGCTGTAGATGTGTGGGTTGACTTCTAGGCTCTTTGTTCCATTCTGTTGGTCTATGGGTCTGTTTTAAAAGTAATATCTTGTTCTTTTAAATGCTATAACTTTTTAGTATATAGTAAAGCTTTGGATTCTAATTTGTTCAACGAGCAAACATTTCTAACACGTTAACTTGATAAACAAGTGATGTCTTGCAATATGAGTAGTACATAATGCCAAACATCACATGCTCACAAATGAATCAATGGTTCTCTTTCTCTCTCACTGTGGGATTATGGGTGATCATCTCTCAATAGCAAGCAGTTATGGAGGAGATCTTGTCTGCAGAGGAGGAGGAGGAGGAAGAAAACAGGTGGAGGAATTCCTCACTTCAAATGAGATTAGGGGGATGTGTAAAATGTGATAAATAGTGTAAAATTTTATAGAAAAGTACCACCCAAATAAGACTGTACCAGTGTGAATGATGAATCTGTTTAACAACGCAATGGCATATTTCTGTGAAATTCTCAAAAGGAGGCAAAAGCAAGTATCATTGGGTAGGTTCCTTGTTAATTTGCATGAAAAGAAAAAGATTTTATTAAGCCAACACTAGCAGTGATTCCATTAGTGACAGTGAAAGTCATCCTATACAACAACGCTCTCTTGTCTCCATAAAAGTTTTCAAAGATAAGTCCAGGTTAATTTATTTTTCTTTACATTTCGTATTATGTAACAGTATTATAAACATTTTATATGAATATTTTTGGGTTGTGGAATGAATCACCTGAGTCTCCATTATTTCTTATGAGGGAAATTCTCTTTGATATACAAGTGCTTTGGATACAAGCATTTTTCTGGAATGAAATATGCTTACAAACCAAGGTTTTACTGTATTTGAAAGTGATGTTTTTAATAATTTCTGCTCACATTCAGTTGAAAAACAATTTAGTCACTTGGCCACAATTAAGTGCAAAGGATTCTACAAAATGAAAAAACTCAGCATCTATATCCTATTATGAAGGAATAAAAAAGATTATATAACATTATGTAGTCCCTGTTACACTTTGAGTGATAACATCAAGGACTCACAGACTATAAAGGAGATGAGAGAAAAAAACGTAGAAAAACATTTATGTTATATATTTAAGAGAGATTTTAACGTCTAAAACAATCTAAATCTATAGAATAAAAGCCTCATGGAAGTTAACTTTTAAGTCACTGTCATAAATTTTGTAGGAAACATTAAATTGTTATATGTATGCCAGAAAGTTTCACACATTTTGTCCCTTGCCATAATGATCATTAGTGTCCTATAATTTAATTTATGAAATCTAAACTTAACCAACTACAGGTAACAAGACCATAGTCTCCAAATTTTTGCTCTATAATTATAAAATTGTGTTACTCCTGAACTAAATTGGGTGACAGATTGCTAAGTCCAAGATTCCAACAAAAATAACTACAATTCTAAATCTAAAAGATAAGCAACGAGAACAAAATTAAAAATTTCTTGAAAATGACTCTATGCATATACATGTTTTAAATTCTAACAAATTCCCTTCATTAATAAAGTAAAATTCACACTGAAAAGATCATCAAACTTCAAAATAAATATAACATAATATAACATGTATAATCTTGACAAATATTACCTTTTAAGTGTAATACAATTATAATTTCATGACCTCACATGGGCATATTGAAATTAGATAACTAAAAAATTTTATAGGGCTATTTTTTACAGACTAGCAAAATACAGAAATCTAAAATTTAAAATAAGTTATCACTATGGTATTTTAAAATGCAGTAAATTTTGTTGAAGAATTAGAATTTTAAACACACAAATTTTGTGGAAGAATTGGAATTTTTAACATCAAAAAAGTATTACAGATCCATCCTGCCACTCCCTACCCAGGGGTAGGGGCTTCCTGGCCATCATCCCACCCACTGCTCCCAGCCCAGAGGAGGGGCTTCCTGGCCACCATCTATCCTGCCACTCAAAGCCCAGAGGAAAGAGCTTTTGAGTTGCCATCTGTCCCGCCACTCCTGGCCCAGAGGAAGGGGCTTCCAGGCTGCCATCCATCCCACTGTTCCCGGCCCAGAGGTAGGAGCTTCTGAGCTGCCATCCCACTGCTCCTGGTCCACAGGAAGGGGCTTCCTGGCCACTATCCCTCCTGCTGCTCCCAGCCCCGAGGAAGGGGCTTATGGGCCACCATTCCCACCACTGCTCCTGACCCCAGTTCCACCTCACCCAGCTCAGAGGAGGTGTGCCGTGCGGGCACCAACAGCACCCCCCCCGCCCGCCCCCCGAGTCAAAATGAGAAAACACGTGAATAAGTCTCAAAACCAGACTTCCAGATCACCTACAGCAACCCCAAAGGGAAATGAGAT
>NW_004624769.1:22287150-22297796 GCF_000247695.1 Heterocephalus glaber
GGTGCTGGGACCAGCTCACCTTCTTGGCCCTAGGAGCCTGGGATGGCAGCGGGGGATCTTCCTTCTGAGTTTGGAATTTGTTTCTTGAGATTAATGGCTGACTCTTTATGACAAAAATCTCTAACAATGACTTGAACCACTATTATCTATGTGTGGCTATACAATAACTCCAAATTTCTATAGACTGCAACAAAAAGAAAAGAATATAACAAAATAACAAAATACTATAACAAAATATATAGTCTTGATGGCTTAATCAATAGAAATCTATTTTCTCATAGTTCTGGAGGCTTAAAGTCTGAGATCAAGATATGAACATGGCTGATTTTTGGTAAAGACTCTTCCTGGTTTGTAGATGGCCACCCTCTAGCTATCCTTTGAAGGCCTTTCATTAGAGTAGTGGAGAGGGAGGGAAAGGAGGGAGGAAGCTCTCTGGTATACATCCTATGTCCTCATTTTATTGCAGATAGGTAAGTTAATTAGATATCTTGTATGAAGTTAGACAGGACCAGCCCTCCAGGAGCCAACACAGCAAGGAGCCAACATGGAGGACAATCCAGACACATTCACTGAAGGCCAGAATTGTAAAAGGAGAGAAACTACACACCCTTGTGCTTCCCCTGGGGATAAATACCAGTGACTGATATTCTAAATAGGTATCAATCACCTGGGTGGGGAGGGGTCAAGGTCTTAACCCAGCCTCTCCAGGAAATATCCCTGACCCCCCACTCTTACTAAAAATCCTTGTATGGGAGCTATGTGACTTGCTCCCCGATTTGATCCCCATTTAATCAATATTACCTGGGTGACTGTACTTGTAATCTTATTGGTTGGTGATGGTTTTGTCCCACCTCATGCCCACCTTGTAAATTTCCATTGGGTCTTATAGTTTTGTACCCACCTCACCACAAGGCTTTGCTGTATAAAACATCTTTGAAAAGTGGGGTGAGCAGGCAACCCACTTTCCAGTCCCCTTTTTGTCACTCTTGGGCAGAAGCTTTCTTTCTCCCAATAAATTTTTCCTACTTTTAACTTCCATTGTTCCTAGAATTCATTCTTCAATTTGAGAGAACATGAACTTGCATTTTGGATATCTAGTAGGTTTGGGAGTTACATCTCTTCCCCCATATAAATTTCACCTTAATTACTTCCTTAGAGACCCATTCGTCAAATACAACTAAACTGAGGACTACAGCTTCAACAGATGAACAGATGAAGGCACAAACATTCAGTTCATAATATCAACCAAAGAGCAACTTATCTGTCCCGTTTCTACTCATCTATTCCAACCTTAAAAATGCTATAGCAAATTATTCCCACCAAGCTGGCATTTTACTTTCAGTAAAAATTTGATTATTCGGAGAATTCACTATGGACTGTCTCTTTCAAATCATTTATTAATAAACAAAACCCAGTAATTAAGATCAATCCTAGAATCTTTGGCCCACCTGTTCCTGTGGGGGAGGGGCAGTTCCTGCTTGTTATTCCTAGGTCAAGGTTCCCTGCCCACCAATCAGTCTGAAAACACCTGCATCCCAGTGGGGGATCTCTTGCCTGGCAAGCTTGGCCCAGTGGAACCCCAGCAGGATTCCAGATTTGCTGTCCCAGCCTGTGTTTCCCTGTCTACCAGCCTTGGCCCAGCAATGTGGAAAAGCTCTAGTTACTAACAAGCCTCAAAGTCCAATCTAGGAAGAGGTTTTCCAAGTTTGTTTCTTCCTGGGGTACTCTTCCTCAGCCCTAGTGCATTCTCTGGAGGTGATCTCTGTTGCAGGAAAAGTGCCCTAATTTGACTGTTGACTTATTTTCCTCTCATTCAAGAAACTAGATAGCAGTGGTTTAGATCTCTTGTTTTGCTAGCAATACTTCCTTCTCTAAACATGATTGTTATGGCTTAAGTCAATTGTAACTTGTGCTTTAAGAATACCTACTGGAGTTAAGGATATGAGTTACCTGAGGAAGATAAGATTGCCTGCTGGTAAAGGGTAGATAGTCCAGTCTGGTTTTATTTTCTGGTTCTCTCTCCAGAGGTAGCTACCTACCCTGGAGTGGTATAAACCTTGGAGGACACCCTGGGGACACCCTAGGGGGCACAGGAATCAAGCAGAGACTTAGGGGATGCCATATTTGTTTCTCTTGTTTCAAATTGGGACTCTATATCTGAACCTCTTACTCTTTTAGAATATATTAAGGAGCAATTGAGAATTTCTCTGCACCCCTACGTGGTGTGTCTACCTCCTAAAGCCAAGTGCACAGAGAAAAATACTATAATGCTATTTCACAATTAGAATTATACTGTAAAAGAGAGAAAATAGTCAAAATAATCTTATGTTGAGATTTTCTTTACATTAAGAAGAAATTCTTGCTTGTGTTCAAATATAAATGTGGGCCATAGAAAAATGAGAGACTCACCCTTAAGACATTCAGTACCTCTAAGCCTAAGGCTACTCCTCACCCTAACCACCAGGTGCTGAGGGTGGAATTTCTAGGCCAGCTATAATCTCCATGAGGCTATATCTATCCTTAGCTAAGTTGTTGGGGTCTCAAAGACAATATCCCTTGCAGGAAGTAAATGGCAAATATAGGACTACCTGTGTTCATGTGCCTTTTTCTCTCAGTGATCTATGACAGATCAAATGAGACCTAAGAAAGTTTTCAGATGACCCTGATATGTACATTGAGGTCTTTAGAGGACTTACTCAGACCTATGGACTAGATTAAAAAGATGTAAGGTTGCTCTTAAACATTGATTTCTAATGAGAGAAAAGTAGTATTATAAGTTGCTACTACATATAGAGACAGATATTTTAATTTTGGAACCTCAAAAAGACAGGAAGCCAGGGGAACAACAGGTTTCTACTAGAACATAAGCAGGTCCTACACAAGACCCTCACTGGCCTGCCAATCAGGTACAAGATTAAATAGAAGACATTTTCAGGCATGTATTCTTGAAGGTCTAAGAAACATGAGAACTAAGTCCTTCAATTATTTTAAATTGTCAACTATCAGGAAAAATAAGACATCTCTACATTCTGATTTGATAAAAGGAAATACTATAGTTTCTCCCAAGTCACAGTCTTGCAATATGTAGATGGTATGCTGTTATGTGCCCCCTCAGAAGAGCTTTCTAGCCAAGATATCTGCTCTGCTGAATTTTCTAACAGATAGGGGTTATAATATTTCTAGATCTAAGGCACAACTTTACAGCCTTGAGGTAAAATATTTAGGCCTTACTATATCTAAGGGAACTCAAAGACTGGGGAAGAAGGAATTAAATCAATTCTTTCCTTCCACAGCCCAAGACTCTGAAACAGTTAAGGAGATTCCTGGAATTACAGGCTTTTGTGGCCTTCAGATAGCAGGATATAGTGAGATTGCGTGACCCCTTTATTAGCTTATAGAGAAACCCAAGAGACAGACAGCTGGGGACCTCATTCCCAGACCACACTCTAGAAGTTCAAACAAGCACTTCTAAGTGCCTACCTACTGTTTCAGTTTGTACACTCTTTCAGTTTGTACAATAATAAAAGGTGAGACGTGGCTCTGGGAGTGTTTCTACAAGATCAGGAGGCTGCTCAACAGCCTGTAGGGTATTTCAATCATAGATATTATAGATTCAGAGTAATTCATTAAAAGGATAAGCCCTAAACAATATAGTTAAAACACTTTCATTCTCTTTCAAGAGGCAAAAAGCAGCCATTTGGGTTCTCTGCTTACTGGTTTGATTTTTCTGCTTGGCAATGCATTAGAAGTCAATCATAGCTTTTGTCTCTGGAGACAAAAAGGATCCTTTACTAAGGATCGCAGGCCCACTCTGGAAAAGCTCCTCATCTTAATTGTCCTTCTACACCTGAGATTTAGTTCTTGTGCCATACTTAAAGGCACTCTTCTGTCCCATCTCCATTGCCCTGCTCCTGAGAAATAATGCAGTTTAATTCAAGGCACTTCCCTTTTCTGTGGCTGCTGGATTTCAAGACAAAGCTTCCAAAATGGTGAGTTTCCCCTCCCTGGAATCCTTCCAGAGTAAAGATGACCTTCATTTATCTCTGGGCCATATAGCTAACTGGTCTAGGTTTAATCCTAAAACTCAAAAGATAAATATAAAAGTTTTAGTTCAGATTTATCTGTCTTTCAGCCCACAGGCAAAATTAGAGAATGCTAAGAACAGCTAACCCGGCTCTGGCCACTTCCTTGCACCTCTAGTCAGCCTCCACTAGCACTGGATGAAATAAAGTCTAAGGGGCACCTTAGACTGGGCACAGAACAAGAGAGATAGACAAGGATACCTTCCTTCCCTTTGTTTGTTTTCAAAATGGGAAAAACTGTCATAGATAAACATCTGCAGTACAGCAGGTTGGAGCCTTGGCAGGCCTTCTTCCCTTACTGTTTGAAATTCATACTTAGCTCCAAAGAGTGTCACCTAGTCTCTTCCACATGCAAACCTGGCCTGAGCCGACCCCCACTGGAGATCTGTCCCTTTAGAGGAAACAGTTATATATGGCTAAAAGCAACCATGAGAACCCTGTGTATTTGGGTATTCCAGTCAGATAAACTATCAGCTTAGGGCCCATCTTAAAATGGTCTTTGCTTTCACAGGTGTAGAAGATTTTTATTCCTTTTGATTACTACAAGAAATCTCTGTTAATTGATTTACAAAGTTTGACTAGTCTTTTTTATAATTATAAACCTAAAAATTATAAAATTATAATTCAACTTGGCCAAATATATCTGAGTACACTCTGGTTTATAAACAAGTTGTCTTATGTGTGTATTTGTCTGTCTGTTCAATTTGTTACAACACATACAGCTGTTGTGTTTGAGCTTTTTTTTTTTTTGCATTTTGGATTTTTTAAGATGTTTGCCTGTAACTATAGATAAATGTCACTAAAGACATGCTTCTCCCAGGTTGCCAGATTATCCAAATAACGTCAACTGGTTTTACAAATACAGTAAATATTGTTGTCTATATATAATAACTCAGGAATCTTTCATTGGTCAAAAATAATGTGTTAATTGTTATGATCTGGCTCTCACAAGTCATCTAAAAATTTGTTAAGATAATAATAAAGGCTCTTGGGCTTACGAAAACTACTGGACAGGACTCCCCTTGTTAAATAAAGGAGCAGCTGACTGGAAAATAATTTATTCCAGCCTTTGTTCACAAAGGGGACCCCAATAATTTCCATAGCCTTGTGGAAAATACATTGCTAAACATATTGTGATATGTATACATTGGTCATGGTTTAAGTTTTCTGTGGGAAAACAAGGTTTTATTTAAAATATTCTTGGTACAAAACAAAATTAAATGACAAGGGGTTTCATGTAACTGATATTCATTGTTATTTCATGGTGTACTAAATATCATTCATGCTTTCTGGGTGTGCAGGTCTTCTAAGATATTGTTTATGGTAATGATCTTTTACTCAGGTATCTGCCTTTCTCTTACACTCCAGCTACTTGTGATAAGAGGTATATGTCAAGCCAGCATGAGAAAACCAGGCAAATAGTAGTTTTCTTAAAAACTTATGTGATGTATATTGTCACCACACTTAGGGATGTTCAGTTGCCAAACAGCTGAAACAATGTCACACACTAAAATTAGAGGCTAAACATTACGAACTCCTAAGGTGCATTTATAGGCCAATATGTACGTTCTCTTTAGATGGCATCCTACTAAAGGATAACAAATAAGAGTTTTCTTTATGTCATTTAATGTCTTGGGATCAGATGGAGGTGTTTGAAAGACTATTCCATACTAAGATGGACATGTAAGTGTTACAAAGATGTTGTCATGATTGTCATGCTAAAATACTATGTGTGGCTCTTGATCTTAAGTTTTTCTAAATAATGTATAACTGTTATCTGTTAACATTCTGTAGGGATTCAATTCAACTACTAAAATGACCATGGTTGATAAAATATATTTCAAAAGTCCTTAATGTCCAGATGAAATTATAATACTTAAGCTCACTGCTCCTACTAAAATACTTATGTCACTGATCTCTTCTGGGTGTTCAACAATTAAAGTTTGGAGACCAAAACTAGAAAGGTAACTGGGCTATGACGACAGCCAATATTTTGGCCCTGGCCCCTCAAGGTCAACAAAGATCCAGGACACAAAGGAACCTTTCCTACAAGATCTTACATCTTTGGTAAGTCACTCAACCTCCTGAGCAGGGAGATTGCTGGGCATCAGAGGACAAATGTACCATGTGCCAAAGGAGGGTCACAAAGAGGGAAAAAAATCCCCCACGCTTTCACTGAAAGCAACATGGTCAAGCAAGGCCATGACCCATCCTGACAGCTGACACTGACAGAAGGGCTGAGAGGCTCTATGCATGGTTGCAAAGTAATGCCTGAGGAGACTTAACTGACCTTGATATACAGCAAGAGGTTCATACTGATTGACACAGGTTTCACTTTAACTTGATCTTAAATACCCAGCAGAAAAGAATAACCAAAAGAGGTATAAATAATGCCATAGTAATAAAGCTAGATACAAAAAGGGGCTCCAATCGCCGACCCCTTCTGGCAGTTCCTAGCTACACCAGTAGCTGACCACAGTTATAGATCATTAGAAAAAAAAAATACGGTAAAATCTATAAGAGCTCACCTAGATTTTTAAATTTCTTAGGGAGATTTGTTCTTCAAATTGTCTCTTATCTTACAGCTAAAACTAGAGAGATTTATGACAAAGTATCAGACTTGTACATAACCTCTATCAATGAAAGGATCTGAGTCAGCAGATAATCACTATAATCACTATTATAGTATCTAAATGTAACCTTCTCCCCAACCTGCCCTTCCATTGTAGTGTGCTCATACTTAGATTACACATGCTCTAATTTTTTTAAAGTTTTGTTTATTCTTGCCTAGAGGCTGCCAACTCCAAGCAGTCATACAAATGGAACCAATGACAAATGTGCTAGACTTCTTTTACCGGGATCCACCAGATCCACCTTGTAAACAGCTTATAACTGCTAAACAATATAATATGACTTCTATGTTGGATTCTAAAGTCCCCTGGACCTTCTCCTTATCCTCTTTGTGGGAGGCTATTACTAGTTCCTCCCAGTGTAAACCTTTGTTGGTTATATTCATAGCAGTCCTGCTGACATTATTATTTAGCCTACATATTTTTAACTGTTTCTTTGGCTTTTGTCTCCTCCAGACTCAAAGCTATATGGCTACCAAGATGACAATGCCTGGCACCTATCGAGGGCCTTTAGATAGACTCTGTAGAGTAACTAACTGCTGATCACAACTGCGACCCTCTTCAGCTGGAAGTAGCCAGAACTGTCTTTGCCCTTTGTCCCCTCACAGCAGTTAGGGCTACTTCTTTAGAGGGGGGAATATAATAGATACGTAAGTTAATTACATATCTTATTGCCAGGTAGACAGGGCCTCCCTTAAGGAGCCAGCCCTCTGGGAGCCAACACAGCAAGGAATCAACATGGAGAACAATTGTGGCACATTCACTGGTTAATATTATAAAAAGGAAAAGAAGTACTACTTCCCCTAGAGATAGACAGCAGTTATTGATATTCTAAATGGGAAATGGGAAATTCCTTGTATGTGACTTGTCTTCCCACTTGATCCCCATTTAATCAATATTACCTGGGTGACTATACTTGTAATCTTATTGGTTGGTTATGGTTTTGTCCCACCTCATAAATTTCCATTGGGTCTTATAGTTTCATCCCACTTTGTACCCACCTCACCACATGGCTTTGCTGTATAAAACATCTTTGAAAAGTGGGGTGGGCAGGCAACCCACTTTCTGGTCCCCCTTCTGTCTCTCTTAGGCAGAAGCTTTCTTTCTCCCAATAAATTTTTCCTACTTTTAACCTCCATTGTTTATAGAATTCATTCTTCGATTTTAGAGAACAAGAACTCATGTTTCGGTTTTCTAGTAGGTTTGGGAGTTACATCTCTTCTCCCTATATCAAAATGACTTAGTAATTGTCACAGAGATAGACTCTGGTAGAGCATTCAAAGCAAACTTTATACACCCTATCTTATTTGATAAGTTACTTTTTTTTCTTTTTCGTACCGGGGATCGAACTCGGGACCTTGCGCTTGCGAGGCAGGTGGCAGCACCACTGAGCTAAATCCCTGGCCCTTGATAAATAACACTTTAAAGGCATGATTAATATAAGTATCTAACTTAAGTCTCAAGGTTTTATGCTTAAATATTGTATGGAGATTCAATTCCATTATCTAAGAAAGTCTGAAATATTATTCATAGTTACCTATAAAAGTAGGCTGATGTTAAAAGAAATGGATTAAGTTCATCTCTATCCCCAAATACACAACTCTATAGTGTTTGCAAGGAATTATGCAGCCTCATAAATTTTTAGCAGATTACAGAGTATTACAGAGATTCAAAGTGCTGGTAGTTTTGCAAAATACTGATTCAAAGAGGCGATGGTTTTGCAAGACTAAGGCCAGTGAATTTCTACAAGGAAACTGGAAGCCTCAAGGTAGGAAGTTGACTCACTTTTATGTATCATCAATGCAGTAGGAGTTATTTTTGTAGACTGAGATTACTGAGGACTAGCTAACGAAAGTATAAAGTCTATATATTGTTTTATGCACTATACAATACTTTTATTGATTAAAGTTTTTATTTAGATGCAGGAGATTATCAGTTCTTAAAATGAGAATTTAAAAGTTAAGGGTATAATGTCTGAAGTATTTGGTAAACTACATTACTTATTAATTCAAGGATTTATTGAAATGTGTATGAAAATAAAAAACAAGTATGCTAAAGACTTGGTTTAGTAAGGGAAACAAATGTTCCTGATGTTTATACAATGTAGAAACTTGTCTCATAAGAGAACATGGTAATAAGGCAGCTTAAAAGAAAAAAAATCATTTTAAATTTGTTTAAAATGGAATGAATGCCCATACTGACTTTGTGGTTTGATGGGTATTTGATTCTCAGAGTTATTCTAACAAGGGGAATAGATAAATGATAACTGAAGGAATAAAGTAATAAATACTGTACCTGTATACTGGAGGAAAAGTTGAAGAAATTTTTCATCTTGAAGTAGTACATCATTATGGAAGAATATGCTAACTGCACATCAAACCCACCTTCTCTTTTCCCTAGGCAGAAGCTAGAGTACATTGCTCAGTGTCTCTTGCACTTAGATGTAACCACATGACCAAGTTTAGAAAATAGCTTATTAATGGAAGTGATGCAGACATTTCCAAGCCTGGCCATAAAATAGTCTCATCTATGTCCCTTCATGTTTCTCAACCTTCCTTCCTTTTAGCTGACTGGGATATGACATCCTGCCTAACTTTGAAAGTCACTTGTTAAAGTTGACAACATTACTTACTACAAATAAAACTACAAATAACTACAAATAAAACTGCCACAGAGAAGACTTCTGTTAATTGAATGTAATTTGATGGTTTACATGTTATGACATACTGACCTACCCTAAGACAATCATAGTTGAATATTATCTTGTATATTAAGTTGGTCATGGGTCTTGGAGATAATTTAAATGTCTTTACAAGCAGCAAGTAGAAAATGAAAACATATAATTAGATAATCTGGTATTCATTTTTTAAAAGATGACTACCTCCCACAGAAAAATAAAATGTTCCTGGAATGTCATGTATTCAATAAATTAAAAAGAAACCATCCAAGGTTTTTACGTGGCCAAAAGTAGAATATTTACTTTTTTCAACAATTTCCTTTCACCTTTAGAACTTCACCCTAACCATATTGCCAGGAATTCAATGAACTTGTGGAACTGAACAAACCTCTTCTCTGTCTTTTACCAACCAAATTTTTGTTAGGTGATGATGAGGAAAGCATTCTCAGTTGCACTGCCAAATTCACCTGGGCATTTATATCTGACAAATAACTTGAGCCACCAATGCTAACGAAGGCAGACAGGCATTGATTATATCAATTACCATCCTGCCAGTGGCAATTTGTACACATTCCTACTCACTTATTAGACAGGATTCTGATACATGACTCACAATTTTTCTCATCACCCTAAACCATGTCAGAAAGAACTTCAACATTCAAGTAGACAATTCACCTAATAATCTCAAAGCTCTCTGACATCCTAACTTCAAAGTTCAAGGACAAAATTCTATAACTACCCTATAATGGCCTATAGCTAAAACAGCTCCATCTCTTGGGCTATGAGCATTGCTAGAGAAAAAAAAAAATCACAGCCAATTCCAATTTATAGACCCCAAATGCTTTTCTCTCATTTCACAGGAAGATTCATTTTTCACTATGGGGCCAGAGGAAAGAAAGTGAGAATGAGATGAAGGCAAATCTAGTTGTGCAGAAGTAGTAAAGTGAGCTAATTTACTTTTTTAAAAATTAATTTTATTGGTACATTTTAGGTATACAATATAATGACATTCATCATTGGAAACCTGCACCTTTACATAATCTCTCTTGGTTCTTTTTCCCCATTCCCCTGCCTTCCCTTCAACCCCTTCACCCCTCCCTATCTGCAAAGACTTTGTTTCCATTTTTTCTTTTTCTCATATTAATTCCATTCCTTTCTTTTTCCCTACACCTCCCACTTCCCCTTCCCCTTTGCCCCTTTTCTTCCTATTTCACATTATCTATTATACCTTTTAGTCCTTATCTACACTTTCAGTTT
>NW_004624769.1:22298219-22318838 GCF_000247695.1 Heterocephalus glaber
CTCCCAAATTTAAAGACCCAATCCAAAAATGGGCATCTGAAATGAACAGACATTTCTCACACAAAGAAACTGAAATAGCAAATAAATGTAGGAAAAAAGGTTCAAGATCACTGGTCATGGGAGAGATGCAAATGAAAACAACACTGAGATTCTACCTCAGCCCAGAAAGAATGGCTGCTATCATGGAATCAACCAATAACAAATGCTGGCGGGGCTGTGGGGAAAGAGGAACCCTGCTCCACTGCTGGGAGTGTAGACTGGTGCAACCACTGTGGAAATCAGTATCAAGATACCTCAAAGAACTAGGATTGGAGCCAATTTACTTCTGATAGATGACTTCCTTGGGGATCCCCAGTTCAATCCCCAGAACCAAAAAAAAAAAAAAGAGTGAAGGGAGGTTATTTGCCTGAGCCAGGATATACCACATACAGGTAAAGTGGAGCCCTTAATACCAAGTAGCTGTTACAGGATGAGAAATGCAGTTATCAGAGACATGTACAAGACTTAAAATGTGTCCTTGTGTACATGTCTTAAGTTTCTCAAAAGTTTATACACAGAATTTTTTTTCTTTTCTCACCCTCCCTCCTTCTTTACCTCACTCCCTTCCTTTCTTCCTTTCCTAGGCAGTGATGGAGATAGAAATCGGTTTTACATGTGCTTGGTAAGTGATGCAGCACTGAGCCATGGCCCAGCTATAGACAGAATTTCTAAGTTAGACATGGGACTCATCACTTGGCTACA
This sequence comes from Heterocephalus glaber, assembly GCF_000247695.1. The sequence continues at coordinate 22,298,961 of NW_004624769.1, forward strand.
TATTGTCGATTTATTTGCTAAATAATGTGTATGCCTACCAGCAGAGTATAAGAATTTTTGTTTTTCCTCACCATTGCCAACAGTTGTTACATTGGTACTTTTGCCAATCTAACTGCCTCATTGTGGTTATATTTGTATTTCTCTATTATAAATGATGTTGAGCCTCTTTTCATGTGTTCATCAGACCTTTAGATCCTTTCCTGTTGATTTGCCCATTCAGACCTTTTGTCCACTTTCCCATTGTGCTTTTTCTTATTAGTGACTCATCATTATATATTCTGAACAACTTATTCCTTGTGATTATTATGTATTAAAAAATCTTCCTTTCAAAGACATCTTTGTATTTTACTAGATATTTTAAGTGAAGTGAAATATAGCAATATTTTCCCATTCTCTCTATCCCTCTCTCCCCCTTTCTCCTTTCTCTGTCTTTCCATCTGTCAGTCTGTTTCTCCCCCTACCCAATGCCTTGTTTTTCTAAAACAATTAAACTCCCAAGGGAGTCTCTTTTCCCTGCTACAATAACACTGCTGTAGAACATGATTATATTATATAATACCATTTAAGAATGTTATTTTCTTTTCAGATACTAAGCGACTGCTTCCAGAATAAAACATATCACTGAAATATAAAAGAAGCATGTTTCTAGAACTTTTCTATCAGAGTATATCAAACAATACATTCCTACTACCTGAGTAACTTCTGCTCTTATATTTAGATAATCCCTCTCTGATTCACCTCTCCATCACTTTCCAATTTTCATCAATTTACTAAAGATCAGTGCTCAATCCAATCTATAGCTTTAAGCCATGTTCCAAATTGAGTGGGGCAACGAGTATGGGTTTAGGACCAAAAATATAAAGTACTGCTCACTTCTAATTTACCAGCAAATGGGAAGAACCTTGAGGAGTGTGCCACCTTGCCTACAATTTCATATAAATTTTAAAATACCTACTACAGGGCTGGGGATTTAGCTCAGTGGTTCCGCCACCTGCCTCGCAAGTGCAAGGACCTGAGTTTGACCCCCGGTACCAAAATAAAATAAAATAACTACTACAATTCAGGGTAAGTTCTAGGTTTAATTAATTGGTTATGCTAATGTGTGCTATTTTTATTTTATTTTATTTCTTTTTTTTGGTACCGGGGATCAAACTTGGGACCTTGCACTTGCAAGGCAGGAGCTGGAACCACTGAGCTAAATCCCTGGCCCTAATGTGTGCCATTTTTAATAGTTAACTATTTAATTCACAATAACACCTAATATATGTACCTTTGACTCATAAAATTTAGAATATTGGATCAAAGTATCAAGTATGAGTTTTAACTTTCTCTCCAAATAAGATCTTAGCTTTAAAATTATAAAACATAGCACACAATAAAAAAAACTTAAATCAAACTCTTACCTGACATTTCTGACAATCCGGTAATCAACAGGATTGGTTGAGTAGAGGGAACATGACAGACACGTGATAGCGCATCTGCATAGTACTGGACCAAAAGGTTACTAAGAGTATATTCTTTACTATGGGGACATAAAATTATGCTGTGATGCATTTATTTGGATCAGAAGCAGTCTGGAGAAGGCTATGCAACAACAAAGATTGAATCTAGAAAAGGGATAAAGTTCAGGTTACACTGATATCCATGTACCAAAAACAGTCCAAAAGCTGTCCATTATTTTTCTATTATTACATAAGGAAGCTTGACGACAGTATATATTCAAAAATTTTTCCTAATCTCCTGGGAACAACATAGTATATGGAGAATTACAAATCATATACCATTTTCAGATTACTAAAAATATATTTATTGTGGCTAGAAAAAGCTTAGATGATCTTATTTGAGTAGAACTAATTTCAATAGATTGTCTAACCTATGAAAGCTTTTCTTACTGCATATGAAGTCAGCTAGAAAAATTCACTTTGAGTCGTTACAAGTAGTTTGAATTGTCTATTATATCCCTTCCTGGGAAAGGGATAAACCAAATATCTCAACAAAATCAATATTTACAGTATGAAATTAATAGATATCCTTAGCGGGGGGGGGGGAACTAGAACTAGATGATGTTTGAATATTAAATTGGTTAAAGGCAGTTTAATAAATAGAAAAAGTAGAAAACATTGATTTTGCTTTTGCAATTATAAAATATATCAATACATCAAAGATAAAGGGGTAAAATTTAAAGAGGGAAAAGAAAAAAATATTTCTAGAAAATCTTGGTTAGGACACAAATGACTAGTCATTTTCTTTAATGCCAGACAAATAATGACATAAATAGAGCCTGCTTGACTTTTCTAAAAGCAAATCTTTCCCTAACACAAGAGTGTTTACAGAAAATAAAGCTACTCAAGTTCTCAGTGTTTGACACACAATTACAGAAGATCTGTGCGATCTAATATTTTCCAGTTAAAACTTGCCTATCAAGTTTAACCAAAAAAACCAAAATACAATCTGTATTGTAAGTCCGGTGAATTTCTTTAAGTTAAGGATTACATAATAGGTTAAAAGGTACTAGATCAGATTACTAAGGTTTATACATCTCAGGAAAAGGGATAACATAAACAATTATAAATCAGAACAGCAAATGTGACCATTAAAAAAAGTGCATCTCAAGAGCAAGTTAAAAAATCATTTTGTAGGGCCAAGGATGTAGCTCAGTGGTTCTGGTGCCTGCCTTGCAAGTGCAAGGTGCCAAGTTCAATCTCCAGTGGAAAAAAAAAAAAAAGTTAAAAAAAAGCATTTTGTTATGTAAAAGATCTTATTTAATCTTGCAAATACAAAATATGAACAAATTTTAAAATGTCATGGCTTTCCTAGCTTTCTTTTCTGTGACTGAAAAATACACTCCCCTCCCCCCAATTCTATAATGATTACTCTACACATTTCTACATGTTGCTCTCAGCAGATGACATTACCTTCTTCACAGAGCAAATATAAGACATCAGGCAAGAACCCCTACAACTACTTGCCCTTAAACTTGTACACAATGTTTCCCCCTTCCCCTCCTCCTACTTCAATGGAAGTGGCATCCTTCGTGTTACCTAAAATTATGTTACCTAACATTAAACTACTCATTATGGTGCTTTAACTTTTACCTCCCATTTCTACCTGGGTCCTTGGCAAATCAATTATCCTTGAAGTTCAATCTTATTTTTTCTTTTAGCCCTTAAACACAGCTGAGGATCTTTCATTAAAGAAAAAAGAAGAAAGTCTATGTCCCTTACATTACTACCCTCTCTCCATTTTATGCCCACATTCTTGAAAGCTTTGTCAACACACCTTTACTTCTTCTACCTTACCTTTTCTTCACTTTTACTGTCAACTTGTGCAACTATAATCATAATTTTTACGTCTAAAATAGGGTTACTCGTGACCCTTTCTTTTCTTGTTAAGTCTAATGTATACTTTCTCTCATCTTAGTTGACCTCCTTGGGCAGCATTCACTATAACTGACTACTTCCTCTCAAGTACTATCTTTCATCGGCTTTCATGATTCTTCTGGCTTTCTTTTCAGGTCTGGACCTTACCTCTCATCTTCTGCGGAATTCCCTCTCTGTATCAGTCCTTCAATTCATGGATGCTCACCAGAGTTGTCTCCTTACGTGCTTCTTTCTTCTTATTCTACATATTCTTGACAATGTCATCCATTCTTATGATTTTTAATTCTTGATGATTCCCAAATCTATTTCTATAGCTCTCCTGAGCCTTTGATCTATGTATTCAACTGGAATATTTTGCTTCAGCTCTGCCTCCTTGTCTCTCTCTTTACCTAATAATTCCTACTCATCCTTCAAGTTCTAGCTTAGATGTCACTTTCTCCAAAGCCTACATTTAAAGTCTCAAGTCTAGATTATATGTCCTTCTTGGGTGCTCCCTTAGTATAATCTATTTTCTCCATCACATAATTTTACTACATTGGATTATAGTTACTCTGTATCTTTACTAGACTGTAAAAAGCAAAAGTATATGAATGTCATTTTATCTACCACTAAACCTCTAGTGCCTACTATACTTCAATAAATATTCTTTGGATAAATTATTTGAATAAACAAATGGATGGATCAATAAATGGATGGATACATTTATCAGTTTTCCAAATGGGATATAATATGACTATGAAAGTAAAAGAAGCTGCTTGACATAGAAGTTTTAAAAAATTCATTTAGAGCTGGAATGTACTTCAATGGTAGAGCTGGTGCTTACCATGCATAAGACCTGGGTTTGATCCTTAGCACCACATATACACATTTATACATATATAAATGTTAATTATTAGATAGAATTATGCCCTCTAACATAACAGATCTTCCATAATACTTTTCCAAGTTCAGAAAATATAATTATGTTCAGTGTATCAAGGACAATTAACATAATCTATATTATTGAAAAGTGAGAAAAGTAGAAAGTGAGGGAATAAAAGGAGCCATTTGCTGACAGATGTGCTAAGTTGGTAGCTACTGAACAACTCCAGAAAACTAGTACAGAAATTGGGCGATCAACTATTTGGATATATAATTTTACATGTATGACCATCTCAAAATAAGAAAAGCATGTAACTACCCACTAATGCTGAAAGACTAAGAACGTCTGAAGAAAATGAATCTCCTGTCTTATATACTTACAGTGAGGAAAGAAAAAAATGCATGTACTATACACCTGCTATTTGATGAAATTGCAATTAGGCACTCAATTCATATCTGTCAATACTACTATGAGGAAGTTTCTAATCATTACACCTCATAGATAACACAAAGATGGTTATAAATATCCATTATAGTGGCTTATTTTAAGGTGTTTAGATGATCTCTATTAGTCAAATGCAAAACTGCATAGATGAGATGATTTTTTAAAAGCAATACAGTATTCTAAAGACTGCAAGAATTACAAAAATTGCAAGTTATTTCATTTTGAATTCATTCATTAAATAAGAATTTATTAAACTATTATGATAAGGCTTATTGTGAGATAAGACTAATTATAATGTAGGTGATGAGTGAAATCTCCCTCAAAGAAGCTTAAAAAGTTAAGGTTAAAAACAATGAGTCCAGGGCTGGGGATTTAGCTCAGTGGTTCCGCCTCCTGCCTCACAAGCACAAGGTCCCAAGTTCAATCCCCGTACCAAAAAAACAAAACAAAACAATGAGTCCTAGGGCCGAGGATTTATATCAGTGGCACCATGCCTGCCTTTCAAGTGCAAGGTCCTGAGTTCGATCCCCAACACTGAGAAAAGAAAAGAAAAAACCCACAATGAGTCCATAAAATGATGGCTATGTTAATTTGCTTGATTAAATCTTTCTATGGTATATATATGTGTATCAAAATATTATGCCATTGGGCTGGGGATGTAGCTCAGCGGTGCCTTGCCTGCCTGGCAAGCACTAGCTCCTGATTTCAATTCCTGGTACTGCAGTCTTTTCGTAGAAAATGGTATTCATTTTCCCAAAACTGTTAGATATAAACCATATATTCAATCTCTAAGAAGGTAGCTATATTTTACTTAGTAGTCATAAACTGTCCAGCCCAAAATTATATAAGCAGAATTATATGTGATAATCAATAAGAAAGTCACATTAAATCCAAATACACTTGAATTTCAATACAAAATACAACCCAATATTTGTGTGCTTTTTAAAAAGGTAGATATTACCTAAACTAAGAAGAAAAACTGTTATTCACCTTCATTCAAACTAATAGCTGCACATTATTTAAAAATTTCCAAGTCTTGGTAGAGAATTACAGATGAAATTTTTTAAACTTTAAGTTCAAGATTATAATAGTTTCAAGTCCTGATTCCGAATATAGATTTTTTTAAAAGACAGCTACAAAAAATTTTATAAGCATTCATCAAAACCCAGAAAAAAAAGTACATTCATTTCCATAACTCTAGGTCTAGCATAACAAGAAATAAGAATCTTTTTCCAAATTCAACAAAAATTTACTCTGTGAATTATTTAGGGGGAAAAGGTACAGTCAAATTGTTATATGTGAATCTATTACATGGTCAGGCTATTGGAAGGATGCAAGCAGAATTGGTGGGCTTATTTGACACAGGTGATTTAGGAAGCCACAGGGGATCGCCTAAGTTTATCTTCCTATATAACAAAGTAATTCTTCACGGAATTAACTCATTTTCAATTTCATATCTATGTGACTCCCTCTCCCTATAAAAAAAATCAGGAAGACTTTTCTCCATTTATACAGCTGGCAAATTCTTCAATATTCTAAAGAAAAGAAACCATAACCTTGCCTCTCAAGATACAATGCCTTGAAAATAGATTGAAAAAAGTATACAGTGAAAGAAATTCTAAAGTGTATGATTATTGGAAATTATTGTAGGAATAAACAAAACTGTTATAATTTGTTTTTCACTCCAGAGTAAAACTAAATTAAGTTGCTTGAAAGTTCTTTAAATTAAAAAAAACAAAATAAATTATTTGCTCTGTATGATACATAAATGCCAGATTATCCATTTCTTTATTCTGAGACTGAAACAAAAAGGCAGTCCTAGAACAAAATTTTTTTCACTAATAAAAATAGTGTTTCAACACTAAAATGTTAAAAGTTCTAAGAAGAATCTTATCAACATCTCTTTACAATATTAATACAGTTCAAGGCCATAGTTTGGGGTTTTTATGGTACTGGGGATCGAACTCGGGACCTTGCGTTTGTAAGGCAGGCACCGGATCAAGGCCATGGTTTACTGAAAAAATTTGGCAAGCCAAACTTGCACAACTAAAATAAATAGTGTCATGTGATCTGGTCTCCCAAAGACTGGAATTTTGACCTTGAATGAAGTCTTCCTTATTCTAATGCTATAAGTACTTTAGCTGAACAAAATATTAAGCTATTAATTATAACAGAATGTGACTGTGCCTAGTAAGCTATATGCCCCACTAAATATTTAGTATGGGCTGATTTAATTCAACAAATATTTATTCTACCAGAGCTCAGTTTCAACCTCAGAGAAAAAAGATATGAAGGTGACCAAGACCAACACAGTGTTTCTCCTTAAAGAACTAAGACAAGCAGAGAATACAAAGAATAAATAATTAGCAAAAAAAAAAAAAAAGGTCATTATTCAGGAGGATAGGATAAGCAAGGGTATTTAACAAATAGATGGAATCAGGGAAGGCCTTTTAGTGGAATTTTAGAGCCAATGTCTTTAAAACAAAAATATTCAATGCTATAGTAATATAACTATAATCCTATAGGTTACTGCTGTTCATTTTCATCAGTTAAATTATTCTTGTAACACATATAAGTTAACATTTATGCCAAGCTTATGCTCTGTATAATATGATGCTTCTTAAAAGAAGCTTTATAAATCAAAAGTTCTTAGCTGTCATTTGAAACAGGAAGATGTGACAGAAAAATAAGAAAAATGTTTTAAATTTTTAAAAAATTTATTACAGTAAAAGACACATTATGAGTCCCCCCTCAAAATACTCCTCCTTACTTTGAACATACTTATCCCATCATTCTTGCCACTTTCTGAATTTGTTCTCGAAATCTTTCTTTTATAAGTGTCTTTGTGTTGTTGTAGCTCTCTCATTGTCCTGAATTGATCCAGAAGGTTTACCTTTTATGGTCATTTGTCTTTGTAGAAGAGCCAGAAGTTGCACAGTGCCAGATCCCATGAGCAAGGTGAATGCTAATGTTTTTCCAAGCAACAGCATTCATTGTATTTTTTGATCAGAACTTGTAAAGACACTCATGAAGGAGAACTTCCAGAACTGCTTCAGAAAGCAGCAAGAACAAAGGGATAAGTGTGTTCAAAGTGAGGGGAATTATTTGAAGGGAGATTAATGGCAATGTATCTTTCAATGTAATAAATATTTTTATTATTTAAACACCCATCATATATTTTCATCACCCCTTGTATACCACTACAGAAAAATAAAATTGACACTATACAGCAACAGCAAAGGTTTAAAACAATATTTTTGAAAAGTGGCAGATTAACCCCATAGGTCTCTTTCAACTACCAACTCCCCAACCACACTAAAGACACAGTAAAGGACTAAAAAATGGAGGCGGGGGGTGCAAATACACAGGGAATAGGAAAGAAAAAAAGAGAGGAGACTAGAACAATCAAGACAATTCACCACATTTTTGTAAAATTGAAGATGGAAGAGTGATAATTGACTTAGGGGTACAAAGCCACTACATGGGCACTGAGATCAAATGGAAGTAAGCCATAAAACCCAAGAAAGGATATGGCTTTGGGAACAAAAAAAGCTATAGAGGTAGTGTATGTGGTGATACTGCAAACAGATGACTAGAAAATACTATGTAAGTGTACCATAAGATATTCCTCCAGCACACATGCTCTTATACATTCATATGTGTATGACTGCATCCAGATTACTGACTCTTTCACCTCTCTTGCTCTTTGGAGCTCAATGATACCAAAGAAAAAGTGCTATAAAATACTGACATCTGGATGCTGTTCTAATGAAAAATCTGGATCACCAGATGAAAAGTAAAAGCCATATTCACCCGGGCATGGTGGCACACACCTGTAATCCCAGCACTTGGAGGATGAGGCAGGAGAATCTCAAGTTGGAGGCCAGCCTGGGCTACATAGTGAGTTCAAGACTGACCTGAACTACACAGAGAAACCCTGTCTCGAAAAGGAAAGAAGGAAGGGAGGGAGGAAAGAGGAGGCACGGAGGGAGGCAAAGAGGGAGAAACAAAGAAAAGCCATATTCATTTAGAGAGACTTTTTTGAGTGGTTTTCAAATAATAGATGAGCAACAATTACAAATATGTGAAGGAAATGAAAATGAAAGCGAGAGCTTATAAAATCAAACAGGAAAAAGAAGCTAGAAAAACAAAGCAACACACAAAGGAGAAAGCAAAATAAAACCATAATTTATATCTTATAAACTGTAAGTTATATCCCAGAGAAATTATAGCAGCAATGAGATAAAACAGAATATCTACAACATGAGCATCAGAGAATACAAAACAGTTCTTTGAATTAAAACACTAGGATGGCTAAAATAATTCAGTAGAATGTTAGAAGATAAACTCAAGAATAACTTTCCTAAACACTAAAACTGGGATCCAAGATAGATTAGCATTAGAATTAAGAGGATTAAATTCAGACTAATAGCAGTCCTAGAAAAATAGAAGAGAAAAAATATCAAAGAAACAGTACAAGAAAATTTTACACAAAACTTTTATTTTTTGTACCAGGGATCGAACTCGGGTCCTTGCGCTTGCACAGCAGGTGGTGAAACCACTGAGCTAAATCCCCAGCCCAAAACAAAACTTTTAGACATGAGTTTCCATATTGAAGGACCCTTAGCACAATCAATGAAAAACATGTCTTTATTGTAAAAATTTCAAACATCAGGAATAAAAAGATTATAGAAGTTTTAAGATAGAGAAAACAAATATATACAAAAGGCAAGACAACTAAAATGTAGGACACGAGAATTGGGAGGGTAAGGTACAAAACTTTAGTATTATACCTGACTTTTACAACCAGGTATAGAAATTTTCATACACACTAAGCAGTACAAATGTAAGTAAATAGACAATAAATAAGTAAATGAACAAAATAAAAAATAAATTTGTGAAATGCTTATTACAGGCCAGGGATACCATTGTTTTAAATATATGGTAGTAACTCATTTAATTTTCACGATGGCCTGTGAGACTACTAACTTCTTTTACATATGAGGAAACAGGTATTGAGAGGTTAAGTAAATTTGTCAAAAATGACATTAGTAAATGATGGAGCCAGTGTTTTATCTTTCTTGTTTCAAAAATTTTATTAGTACTGCATGTTTGCAGTACATGTCTACATTCAGCTTAGGGAGTAGATCCATGTACTTCTAGTTTTCTGAGTGTGATGTTTTAAAACTGCATGATACTATCTCTAAAATTTTAAAAATTAATTAAAAAAAAGAAGAAAACACTATTTGGATGTTCCCTACCTTGTTAGTCTGTTCTCAGATCAGCTACGGTAAAAAAAAAAAAAAGAGCAGAAGTTTAATGCTACTGCCTAATCCACAAAAGAAGGGGGGTGGGAGTGGGTAAGAGAAGACTGAAGGTATTTAGTAGTATTTAAGTAATCGCTATATAAAAGTATTTTAGGTTATGTGCCTGTGATTTACCGCTAGAAGGTCCATAAAGTAGATTGCCTAACTTAAATGCATCAACAACCTGTAGCAGAAGTGATGCACTTAGACCACTACTGTGTATTCACACATAAACATACAGGATGTAAAATTTCATTGAAGTTAAAAACAGCATAACTGATTCCTTTAAAAATTATTTTCAGGGCCGGGGATTTAGCTCAGTGGTTTCGCCGCCTGCTACGCAAGCGCAAGGACCCGAGTTTGATCCCCGTTACCAAAAAAAAATTTTTTTTTCATCTAAGCCGTTCATACTCTTTACATATTGCAAGGAAAATTTCCCCAGTCACCCACATAACTACTAATTAAATATAAGGACGTGACAAAAAGATATCCTTTTACTCACTCTTGCCTTACTCTCATCTTTACCTCATACATACATAACGACCCTTGAACATTTTCATGGGATGTTCATTATAGTTTCCTACATTGGCTGTCCTACCCACTTTGTGATTATTATACGCAATTAAAGAATTTTGGCTTTAATGAGAAGATATGCCTTTTTTTCAACTTGAAATGATTTTGTTTCATTAAGTTTATTGGTACATTTATTTTAGGTATACAATAAGATGACCTTCATTATGGGCAACTTGTACCTTTACATGTCATATCTTGGTTCTTATTTTTTCCCCATTCCCCTGCCCTCCCTTCAACCCCTCCAACCCCTCCTTATTTACAAAGACTTTGTTTCCATTTTTTCCTTTTGCCTTTTCCAACCTTGAAACATCTTTCCTTTTGACCTACAGCTTTTGTATTTCTTCTCTTGGGATTTGCATACATTAGTAACTTTTGAGACATCAGACCACTTCTTCACAACTACAGAATCACTCGCTCGCTCTTGTCCAGCGCCTGCTGGAAGCTCCTTTCTCAACCCCTGGGAGTGGGAAGTTGACAGGAGATAAGATGCAGCGACTCTCAAGGTCCCGGTGCGCCAATGACAGCACCACCGTCGCCTTCCCAGCACTCCCGGCCTTCTGGCCTAGAAGGTCCCACCCACGGCCTCCGCGCTCACAAGCTTCCACCGAGTCGGGCGCCCCTGCCTCCCCGCGCGCAGGTGGGACCCCGGCAGCCCACCCGGCCTAACCTCGGGCAGCCCGGCGCGTAGGCGCTCGCGCACTCACCGTCTCCTTGGCAGCAGCGACCGGAATGGGTAGCAGCCCCAGGCCGTGGGGCTGGTCCTCGGGCTCTGCGGGCGCGCTCTCGGAGGGTCGGCCGGGCTCAGCCCTGGGGTCCCCGTATATCCGGTAGCACACGAGGCCGACCAGACCCCCGCCGGCTGCTGCCGCGATGCTCAGCTCTCCCCAGCGCCGCCGCCGCCGCCGCCAAGCCGCCTCCGCAACCGCCCCCTCCTCGTCTTCCCTGCAAGAGAAGGGCTGGCCAGGAAGGGCGGTCCACGCAGGCCGCCCCCAAGGCCCGAGAAAGGGCTGGTGAGGGGAGAGCGTGGGCGGCAGCCGGAGTGGCGGCCACAGGAACCTCCGCAGAGCAGCCATAGCAGAGCCGCGGGCAGCCGAGCGGGCGGGGGCCCGGGGGGAGCGCGGCGAAAACTCGCGAGAAGTCGGGCGGGGCGGCGGACCTCCAGCAGCCTGAGGCGACCCCGGGAGCCGTGGCCGCGTCCCTTCGGGCTGGCGGCCTGGGGCGGGGGACTACAATCACGCCGGGAAGAGGCGGCGGTCCCCGGTCCTTGGCCCTGCGTCCCCAGCCTGACCGCACAGTCCTAAATAACCGCGAAGGCAGCGGGCCGCAGTAGGAGCCAGCACTGCGGGGCCGCCAGGTCGAGGAACGAGGCCTCGATGTGGTCGTCTGGCTGTCCTTCGCGCAGCCTCAGCGCCAGGCGGGTGGGGGTGTCCCCCAAATTTGGGCAGCGCCCCTCCAAAAAGTCAGGTCGCCTAACGATCTCTTGCTTGACGCAAGGCCATGAATAATTTATAGTCGTACGTTTAGGAGTGCAACAAAAATGAGGTGCAAATCTTTGGTTCAAGTCATAAGTCACAGGGTGTTCTGACTGCACAACGGTATCCTCGGGACTCTTGATAAAGGAAAGCAAATAATGCTGTTTTTTGGTTACCGCTAAAAATTTTGTGTTTGTGGTGGTACTGGGGAATTGAACCGAGAGCCTTCACACTGAGCTGCGGCCCCAGCCCTTTTAATTTTTTATTTTGAGACAGAGTCTCACTGTATGTAAGTTGCCCAGGCTGAGCTAGCCCATACTTGGTGATGATCTTCCCACCTCAGTCTCCCAGGGGGCTGGGATTTCTTCAGCATATCTGTGATTACACAAAGTAACAAATCAGAACTATTTTAAGCGTGTGAAATGCAGGAGTTTAAACATTCAGAATAAAGACATCTTGAAACATACTCTCACTTTTGAGGAAAGGTGTTCGTGGAAGGTGTTAGTATAAATATAAAATAAGGATTGATTAGCATATTGTGTCCTCTTTATTTTTGTGTTTGTTATACTTTTTGTTGGCTACATTGTCAGCAGTTTTATGAGAAAGTATGACATTCTTAACAGTTTCCCACTCCTAACCCCTTTTGGTTATTGAGTTATGCTAGCTTTGGTGTTCATACTATGGAATGGTACCAGGACTCCTAAAATATTTTAAGACTAGGGGTGTAGACAACTAAATACCGTACAGGTAGTTACAGTTGGGCTGCGGTGACAGGAATATGATCAATTCATTGTCAGTTCTTATGAAAACTAAGTGCTTTCAGAGGCAACCAAAATGAATTTCTGGCCCAGATCCTGCTGTTCCTATTCCTTACCTTTTGTCTATTAAGTCACCTATCAGGTATACCACAGTGCATTAAAAATAGATCAATGAAATTTTTTCCTTAAAGCTACTAAAAGTGGTGAAAAGCAACATCTTCTATGACATAGAGACAAAACATCCATTTTAGGATGTCATTTCTGTTTTTCCACTTAAGCTTGTTGTTTTTATGTAATCAGTACCATAAAAGAAGACTCCATGGTAGATCCTTCCTTGCTTTATCAAGTTGCCTTCAACTTCTACTTTCTATGAATTCTAAAAATTTTACTTTTCCAAAAGCAACGCTTTTGCATCTATCTATGGCTATGGTAACAGTGTTGGTATAAATATAAAAATTGTAAGGACTAAAAGGTATAACAGATAATGTGAAATAGGAAGAAAAGGGGCAAAGAGGAAGGGGAAGTGGGAGGGGTAGGGGAAAGGAAAGAAGGGAATGGAATTAATATGAGAAAATGGAAACAAAGTCTTTGTAAATAGGGAGGGATGGAGGGGTTGAAGGGAGGACAGAGGAAGGGGGAAAAATAAGAACCAAGAGAGATTATGTAAAGGTGCAAATTTCCAATGATGAATGTCATTTTATTGTACACCTAAAATGTACCAATGATTAGAATGAATAATTGATAAAGCAAAATAGGAAGAAAAGGTCCAAAGGGGTAGGGGTAGTGGGAGGGGCAGGGGAAAGGAAAGAAGGGAAAGGAAAAATGATGAGAAATGGAAAAAATGGAAATAAAGTCTTTGTAAATAGGGAAGGGTGGAGGGGGTGAAGGGAGGGCTAGGAATGGGGAAAAAATAAGAACCAAGATGCATCATGTAAAGGAACAAGTTCCCAATGAGAAATGTAAATGTGTTGTATACCTAAAATGTACCAAGAAAAGAATTTAAGTATTAAAAAAGAATTGATACACATACTATGCCCTGTTTATTTTTGTGTTTGTTATATTTTGGGTGGTTTGTTATATACATGGGTTGTTATACTCAAGGCACTGAGAATCTCTTTTATTTTTACTAGGTTCCTCTCCCATGGACGATTTGCACCCTGCCCTTTGCCTTGCCCAAAGCTAAATTGTATCTAAGCAACGTGAAGCCTAAGCATTTACCTAGCCTAGCCCAGGTCCTGGCATAATAGGACCTCAATAATATTAATTAGAATAAAGGAAAATTATTCTTGTGGAGTAGGAAGGAAAGGAGAATGGAGGCCAAGATAAGGCAAATCAGACACTAAAGGAGTTGATAGATCAAGCAGCACATGTGGAAATGCAATCAAATCAAATGGAGAACCAAAGAGAGAAATAAAGGTTTGGCAGGGAAAGATTAGAGATAATGTGGTCATGAAGAAGGATTCATTCAGAAACAAGATTGATTTTTGACTTAGGACTTAGACTATCCTCAAATATTATTTGGCAGAACCTTGTTGAACTAGAACCTTAAAGCTTAGTTTTTTGATTTTCTGAGGAAGTCAACATACCCACTGTCAAAGGTCCTTGACCTGACTGGTCACACCTTCCTTTGTGTTCTTACAAATTCCATGGGTTATAATAACCAAGCTGTCAGTTGTGTGCATTTGACTATGTAACTTCAAGACTAGTAATGCTCTTACATTAACCATTATATCTATCCAGTCTGTTTTATATAACTTCCAGAGTTTTTGCTGATGGTGCCTCACCATTCAATTTCTATTGTTTTTGTTTGTTTGTTTGTTTTGGTACCAGGGATCGAACACGGGTCCTTGCACTTTCGAGGCAGGCGGCAGAACCACTGAGCTAAATCCCCGGCCCTTAACCAGAGTGTCTTAATAAATGTCTTTCAGCACCTGAAACCTCCAAAAAGAGGCTTATTAACTATTTTTCTCATTTACTAAGGAGAGATGAAAAGGAACTTAGTACTTTAAGCAAATAACCTAGTGCTTTATCTTCCTTGACTTGTAGCACTTTCTCCTGTGAAATGTCCATATGGAGAGACCCAGTAGGTGTCTGGTCATAAGGGCTAGTGCAACCAGTACATAGTCTTGCCTCTGGCTCTAACCCCAGACTGTCAGGTGTTAGATGGTGTTAGACTGCTTTAAGGGCAGATAACCAAACAGAAGGGCAACCTTCAGAACATGGAAATCTCAGCGTAAAGAGGGAACCATTAGAGACATCAAAAATAGCATAAGGTAAGTGAGTGTCCATACATGGAGAAGCTTAGAGGGATGGCAGACCAGTTTCATCTCTTGCCAACTCCAGTTGATTGCTATTGGTCACTCAGAACACCAGGCTAAGCAAAAATTTCAGGCCAGGCCAAAAATTCACAGGAAGAAGTGGATGAGCACTTCTGCAATAAGCAAGTCACCAGATTGAGTCCACGATTAACTGTAGCTCTACCATGGTTTCTTTGAAACTCCAATAAGAGATGATGCAAATGACATCAGGAACAGAAAAATATTTAAATATTTCTATAATATGCATAAGAATATTTTCTGTTTGCATTGTAAAGTTATACAATACTGAAAAGGATTTGGAGATAGAGTCTGGAATTTTTTAACTTTTTAAGTTAAATGCCTGCCCCCCCCTTTTAATATTAATTTTATTGGTGCATTTTAGGTATACAATATAATAACATTCATCATTGGGAATTTGCGCCTTTACATATTCTATCCTGGTTCTTATTTTTTTCCCCATTCCCCTGCCCTCCCTTCAACCCCTCCATCCCTCCCTATTTACAAAGACTTTGTTTCCATTTTTTTCATTTTCTCTTATTAATTCCATTCTCTTCTTTCCTTTCCCCTACCCCCCTACTTTCCCTTCCCCTTTGCCCCTTTTCTTCCTATTTCACATTATCTATTATTCCTTTTAGTCCTTATTTACACTTTCAGTTTCTCACACCAGAGAAATTATTCGGTCTTTACACATATGTGTCCTATTTATTTCACTTAAGAGTATCGCCTCAATGTATATCCATTTAGCTATAAATGTCTCTAATTTCTCATTCTTTATGTCTGGCCCCTTTTTAAATATTGTTTTTAAAGAGACAGGGTAGGGAGTGCTTAGTGGAAATTGTCAAAAGAAATAATACACAGTAGATAACAGCAGTGTGTTCCTTGTTGAAAAACTGAGGTATCTAGCCCCTCTCTACTTAAAGCCCTTTTTTTTTTTCAACTCTCATAGTGGAGCCTTAAGTACCTTTGTACAATCTTGGAGCTTAAAAACTAGTAAAATATAAAACTGAGAGGCTGTCAGATTAAAGAATTTTCAATGGGTCATGCATCCAAGACTTGAGACTAGATATTTTGCCTACATTTGATAGTTTCTATGTTGGAATCATCAGTTTTTCAAGGACTAGAATAGTAAATATATTTGCTCAAATAAAAGACATATTTTAAGGATAAAATCTTATGGAATCCAGAGAAAAGTGGTACTATAGGATCTTGGAAAGTATGGTTAAGTCTAAATCAGCTTTAAGGACCTACATAGAGCTCAAGGACATTTATTCTAAACCACTGCTGTTAGCATGCCTTGGCTTTCATGAATCAGTCTCTATGAGTCTCCATTCAAATTCTAAAGGGAAGCATTAGCTTGGTCTGTGTGGATATTTCTACTTTTATTAGTTTTCCCTTTCCAGGCCAATCAGCTGTCTCTGAAAGGAAAGGTGCAGAGTCATATGGAGACGCAGTTTCTGGGAAGCAGAAAGAAAAGCTTCTCTTAGAAGGCCCTGTGGGCAGAGACCAGTAGTGTGTTGATAAAGGTTTAAAGACTAGTTCTGGGGTAGAAGAGGTGGTGAGCTCTGATTTATAGCATTTGCAGATTTCCATAGTGTAAAATACTGTTACTATGCTGATTTCAAGCTACGAATGTGACATAACTAATTGCAAAGCTGGGAAGAAATGTGTGGTAACATGCTTTTATATGGTAATTTCCACTGTCCACATAGGAAAGATAGATCTAATAGAAGACAGCAAAATAATTGGAAAGTGATGAGTTTTTAGTACTTATTACCTTTTATATTTACCTAATATCTGTAAATATTATTAATTTTTAATTTATCTAATAGTAAGTTTATGTAATTTAATTTTTAATGATGTCCCTGTTCAACAACTGGCTTGAAACATTTAACAACTGACCTAAGAGGGAAGTAGGATGAATAAGATATAAGAGGAAACCAAAAAAGATCAGGGTTAAGGACTTGCCTTTAGATACAAATGGCAAAATGAATTTATCCTTTAATTAAAGGAAGGGTAACAATTCTTTTTACCTTCCCAGGATTGCTAGTTGATTTCAATAAAACTATATATTAAGGAATTATTGTGTGGCTTCTAATTGATTATATTTGTTGTTCCAAAGACTTGGAGTTAAAGAATCATCTCAGGTCTATAGACACACTAGATGAATACAACTGACCACCAGACCTGGTGGACTACTTGAGCTGAGTCTACAAGGATCCAGTTAAAAGGCTATATATTTACTTGATATTGCTAGGTAATTAGGGGTTGACATTTCAATACTAATTTTTAGATTTGATAAACATATATTTCAAATTTTCACTTCAATGATATAATACATCTAACAAACACTTAGATTTATTATTCTTAAAGCGTATGTATCATCCACATGAAGGTATTCATTCCTAAACCAAAGTAATAATTGAGTGATTTAGATGACTGTGCAATAGCTTTTTTCAACAAAATAAATTAGTTTGCCTCGAACATCAGAGATTGATCTAAAGACAAAGTTAGAAAACATAGGTGTTCATAAATACCTCAGCAACTGAAGCATATCAAACCTCTTCCACTTAAAAAATGATGGCATTTTTTCCAGGATGGTCCCAAATCTTATGTTCAGGAACCTGCAAACCTCAGATTACCACATGAAGGGAAATGAAGTGAACCTTTCACTTAACAATAAGACTTTAGAGAAAACCACTAAGTGAGCTACTCTTGAGTTGTCATGTAGGTGCATAGGTTTACTTGAACAAATTATTCCAGAATAAGGGGTTCTCCCTTATTCTTATTTCTCCTTATTCTCCTCCATCCTTTCAGAGTTATACAAGGAAACTGTATTTGATTAAGATTTTGTTGTGTGTAGTGTTTGTTTTAGGGGATTTGCTTTGATCAAAATCTATGTGATGGAGGGCCGGGATTTAGCTGAGTGGTTTCGCCACCTGCTGCACAAGCGCAAGGACCCGAGTTCAATCTCCGGTACCAGAAAAAAATAATAATAATAATAAAAAAATCTATGTGATGGAGACCTACACTCTATGATATCTGGAATTAATCACTGAATTCTTGGCTATGGTCAAAAAATATTATAGTTTGAAAGTTTACAATGGTATAAATGGATTATGTTAGAATGAAAAAGTATGTTATTTAAGCATTTATATAATAACAAATGGGAACTTTGAGCTATGTCTACAGAAATATTGTATATGTTAGGAGAACTTTATAAATTGGAAGCTCATATATATAAAATATTTTATCTTCATATTTGTTTTGATATATCAGTATGTGAGTCCTTAATTACAATCCCTTCTTTAAAGCTCTGCTTTTAAGGGAAAAAGAATTAAAGTAATATGAAGAAATAAGTTTATAAATTATTCTATAAAGCCTAGTTATGGAATCCCAGCCTTTAAATTTTATCTTAAAATTTGGATAGAAGAATCAAAAACTGATAGATTGAATGATATCACAGAAATAATCTAGCCAAGGCCCATGTTTTAGAGAAGATAGAACTGAGTGCCTTTCCAGGAGAAATTTCCTTACTTAATGTCTATCTGCTTCCTTTCTTTCTCTAGCCACTCCCTATAGGACCTCAGTTCCTTGTAACTTCTTCCAAAACACCTCTCCTTTCCCCAGGCGGGTTTAGTGCACTCTGCTACTACCTACTTTCAGTGAAGCACCTTCAATTCCCCTATCATGGCACCACCACCATTACGTAAATATGCTTCTTTATTGTTTTTATCTGCCACCCAGACCGTAAGCTTCAGGAACATAGAAATCATAAATTGCCTTTTGAGAAGCATAGAAGTAGCCTGTTATATAGTAAGAATTTAGGTGATTTTTGAATGGATGAAGAATACTTGTTTTTATAAAATTACTGAAAATCTATGCAAAAAATAGGAGTAGGCATTATTTTGGGGGGATAATAAGGAAATGAATTACTGTTCAAATGTCAGAAACCAAAGTTCATAATATAGTAGCTGAAAATAAGATTGCTTTCCAAAATAAATTTTTGTTGTAATAGCCCATTAGAAATACCTATACATTATTATATTTATAGCTTTGAGGAAATAATAATGGATCTGAATATGATGAACTCAATCACAAAAGTCTGCTGTCAGAATATTTTATCTCTTGTTTTTAAAATCCACAGGGATTGTTGCTACTGTGATTGTGTCATTTTGTTGTAGACTCTGGTAAACACA
Source organism: Heterocephalus glaber (assembly GCF_000247695.1). The sequence continues at coordinate 22,318,270 of NW_004624769.1, forward strand.
GTTTTGTGCATGACGCAGTTCACAAAGAGCTTTTTATTTCTTTTATACGACAGCAAACTACTCCAAATCTAGTAATTTGCCATTTCATTTATTTGATTTAGTTCCTGCCCTTGAACTCATTTCACAGTTTCAACACCAGCTAGAAACTTATAGCGCTGTTGGGAATAGAGCGAGTCAAATATTTTCAGCGTCAACACTTTCATGGTATCCTGACAGCTGCATCGTATTTGCTGAATTGCATTTGATTCCTGATCAAGATTACTGACATTTTCACAATTTTTCTGTGATTTTTTAAAAAAATCTTTGCTAATAACCTATTCATTATAATTGTGTTATTTTTTTTCTTTCTATTTTTGGAAATGAGAATTGCAGGAGGGATTTGCCGACAGTATGACTAGAAGTTGAGAAGTGAAACTTGGTCGCATTCATTCCTGTCTACCGCGGTCCCTCTTGGCTTTATCAAGGGGCTGATAACATATGTGACTACACCGTCCTCTAGTGGCTGACCCCGAAAGAGGTCAGCAACTGCTCTCCCATGGACAGATGCCCTTTCAGTGAATGGCTTTATG
>NW_004624769.1:22319026-22337707 GCF_000247695.1 Heterocephalus glaber
TTTTTTAATTAAAAAATTTTTTTTGCTGTACCAGGGATTGAACTCAGGACCTTGTGCTTGTGAAGCAGGCGAGGAACCACTGAGCTAAGTCCCTGGCCCTAGCTGCTTGATATATATTAATGAACAAAATAAAGATCTCTACCTGCATGGAGCTTACTCTCTAGTATGAGGGTGGTGCTAATGAATGTATTTCCCTTTGGATAATATTCAAACCAGACTCTGTAAATGTGAGAAGTGGCAATAACCTTACTATCATAAACTGTGTTCTTAAAATTCAGTTATGTAAATTGGCTTTCTCTTAGCTTCTCTAACCTTCCTTCAGGGCAAGTAAGAGGTGACTGACAACTTGTTACTTATTCAGCTGGTGCTAAACCCATTCATGTCTTGTCATTGGATGCATTACTCATTTTCCTTCTGCTAATGCTTCTCACTCCACAGTGGCTGCTATAAAAGGCTGGTTATTTATGTATTTCTAATTGTGAGTCAAAATTTAAGAAAAGCCCTTCTAGCTCCCTCCACTCCTACTTGTCCTCCTTATAGAGATGAAGGTTCATTCCTATCCCTCCAGCTCTAACTGGGCTAAATGCCTGAGTAGTTTTAGCCTGGGGCTAGTCTCCAATTCTGTATAAATAGGACTAGTTCCTTTAGGGTTCTAATTAGAGGAAAGAAATAGGTAAATAAGGCTTTAGTTAATTCCTCACTTCATTTTGGTTGCAAGATATGAAATTTCAAGGTGGTTTAAAAAGTCACTATTCAGGGTCAGGAATTTAGCTCAGTGGTTCTGGTGCCTCCCTTGCAAGCGCAAGGTCCTGAGTTTGATCCCCAGTACAAAAAAAAAAGTTAGAAAATTGAATAGTGACTTTTTTTGGGGGGGGTACTGGGGATCGAACTCAGGACCTTGTGAGCTAAATCCCTGGCCCCAATTTTCTAACTTTTAAAGGAAATGTAATCCATCCATATTGTTCATGTTATCATAGATTAAACATTTATATCTCAATTTCTTTAATAGTTTTTATTTCTAGCTTATTCTAAAGAAAGACAATTAGCAAATTCATTAATTGTTAAACTCTACTGACTTCCTAAATTTTATGAGGGAATTATTTATTTGGAAGAGTATCATTTAAAAAAGAAACCAGGCTGGTGTGAGAAACTAAAAGTGTAAATAAGGATCAAAATGTATAATTGGTAATGTGAAATAGGAATAAAAGGTCTAAAGGGGTAGGGGAAGTGGGAGGGGTAGGGGAAAGGAAAAAATATGAGAAGAGGAAAAAATGGAAAAAAAGTCTTTGTAAATAGGGAGGGGTGGAGGGGGTGAAGGGAAGGCAGGGGAATGGGGAAAAAATAAGAACCAAGATGCATCATGTAAAGGTACAAGTTCCCAATGATGAATGTAACTGTACTGTATACCTAAAATGTAACAATAAACTTAAATAAATAAATAAATAAATAAATAAAAAGAAACCAGAATTTTATGGTAATTCCACATCCTTGGAAAATCTAATTTATTTGAACACTGATGATTTAATTTTTAAATTATTATAACAGGACTCTTTTTATATGGCATAATTCTTCAGTATATTTAATTAAAAATACAATTTCTTTAGTTTGAAAATGGAAGAACTAAAAATAAGGGAACTTTGAAGCATCTGTAGATATATTCACAATAAAATAATGAAGGAATGAAAAAATATCAGCTAAAATTATTTTTCTTAATCCTCTTTTTAATTTCAGATTCTGCACACAACCAAATAAAGCAATGTAGATGAACAATGATTCCAATTTGAACCACAGTTTTAGTTATGTATACTACAGTTTCTTTAATGAACCAACTATTTTTTACTTTTTAGGTATTTGCAGACTGATTTAATGGAACAGCATGCAATTTAGATGTGGAACATTTTAATTTTAATTTTGTGTTTTCATTAGCTAGGTGAGATTAATGTGAAAAACACCTGTTAAATGAGATGTTTGATGAAGGCAATTTGGAAATTTTTTTTCAATGAAATGGAAATCATATATTTTATGATATATTTCAACATTAATACAGAAGATCATGTGAAAGATTAGTGAATGATGTGTATTTAGCCAGTGTGTTAGAGTTTCCCCATTGGTGTGACAAAGTACCTGAGAAAAACAACTTAAAGGAGGAAAGATTTATTTTGGCTCATGGTTTCAGAAATTTCAGTTCATGGTTAGCTGGATCCATTGCTTTTAGGTCCATTGCAAGGAAGAAATATCATGGTGTAAGAACATGGCAGAAAAAAGTTGCTCACCTCATGTTGGAGAGGAAGCAGAGAACCAGAGAAAAAGAGGCCAGAAACAAGTTATAGTCTCTAAAAGCATACACCATCAACACTGCCTTTAACTAAGTCCCACCTCCCAGGTTTCCATAAGCTCTCAATAATGCCATCAAATTATGGATTTATAACTGGATCAATAAACTGATGAAGACAGAACCCTCATGATGCAATCATCTCCCACAAACCTATTGGCTAGCCTCAAGCACAGGCATTTGGGGGACTTTTCAGATCCAAATCATAGCATCCAGGTGCTGCAAAATAGAGTACTCCAAGGAGTACTTGTTAATTCTTTCACACTTATCTCAAAGTACTATTACTTACTAGCCCCAGTTACTCGGAAGCTGGTGTGGGAGGATCATTTGAACCTAGGAGTTCTAAACCTTTTTACTACAGGAAGCATAAAAAGTGTTTCTTGCTTGTAATCTTGGCTACTCAGGAGGCTGAAACAGGATAATCACAAGTGTGAGGGTAGCCTGAGCAACTTAGTGAGACTCTGTCTGAAAATTTTAAAAAGGGCTGAGGTTGTAAGTATATTTGCTCATTTGCTCAGTTGTATAATGTACTTCTCTCTTACCACTGAGAAAATCCTTTTCATTGAAGTTGAAAATGTTCTTATGTCCTTGATTAAATTAGCAAAGAACTATATTTAAGTTACTCACTTTTAAAACAATAATGTTGCTCTCTTTTGTGTGGTTATGTTGTTCACTGAATACAGTTCGGTTCATTTGTTTCCGTTTTTGTTCCACCACCCCCATTCTTGTTTATTTTATTTTGCTTTAAAGATGTAAAACACAAACATTTCTCCAAAAGTCAAAACTTTTAAAACATTCTCAGAGAAGTGTCACTTCTCCATCTCTTCCATTCCAGTTCCCAGCCAACCAGTGTTATTAGTTTTTGGTTTACTATTCTGTGTTTACTTTTTAAAAGTAAGTAGATACATGTAGAAGTTTTTTTATTTTCCTTCTTTCTTACAGAAAAGGTAGCACACTATATAAACTTTTCTGTACTTTGCTTTTTTGCATAATAATATGTCCTGAAAGTAATTCATATTAGCTCATAGAGATCTTCCTCATTCTTTTTCCCAGCTACATAATGCTCCTTTGTCTGTATCATAATTTACTCAACCAGTTTCTTATGTATGAAAATTTATATTGTTGTCAATGTCTTATAATTAAAAATAAGGAATAATACTGTTCAAATGTACATTTATTTTACTGGAGGCATAAGTCATGACTTTTAAATTAGCTCTTTTTTCAAGTTACACAATTATAGAAGCAACAAAAGGCATTATTTCTTTTTGCATGTGTAAAAACAAAGCTTCATGGCAATCTACTGTCTGAAAAGCTATAGAGTTATATGGTCTGGAAAACTGTAACTTACATTTTGTGGAAGTAGAAGTTGTATGGCCTATTTGTATAACAGCAAAGCAAGTGTGGTCTCTAGGAAGTACTATATAGGCAAAGTTGATTAGATTGCAGTGTATACTTAAAAGTTGAATAATGTACTCTTGTAAAACACTCTTCAAAATTATTTAACTTCCCATGATATCATCACAGCATGTGCAAAAAAAAACTTTAATGTTATCTTTTCCTGTCACATGACTAGAACAAACAAAAGAAATCCTTATCTTTTTGTTTCTATTCTGGTTCTTTATAAAATGGCATCGAGCACCATTCACAATTTACACATTAAAAGTTTATTTTGGAAAGAATTTATTTTGGATTTTAAAAAGATTACATTTGCTCAGTATAAAATAAAGAAATGTCCCAATAACTGAAGTTTTCAAGCACTTTATATACATAGAAAACTTTTTGGTTTTAAAATATATTTCCTACATAGTTTTCACACTTAAGTCTCATAGCAATCTTATCCATAGTACACTAGGTGAGAGTTATATTGTCTGTATTTTACAAAAGAGGAAATAGAGGTATTTAAAGAAGTTATGGAAATTGCCCTGGATGTTGGACTCTGTATTAAATGAGTCAGGCAGAATTTAGGACATTTTTTTCAATGAGGTGAATATTCCTATCTCATAGGGTCATTGTGATCAAATAAAGGAACGCACCTTAAAATGCTAAGGCATACAAAGACAAGGTAGCTCTATTATTAAATTATTTGGGGTTTGCTGACTATATTTAAAAAATTTCCCATATTTTAATGTTTGTGTGTGTGTATAAAATACAAGATATTTAAACAGTTTTAAAGCCATAGAGATTGTACAGCAGGACTTAAGTGTTCATGTGGGGAAATATTTTATGGATTGAACTGGTAGCTCTAGGAGCAGGTGACAATAATATATATTCCTTGTAGAATAATTAACAGTACTGTATGTTGCATAGAACTTAGACCTTGAAACAAGCCTCATTAAAAGACACTTGATCTAAGTTAAAAACCTTTAAGTATCTCCTCTTGAAAAGTGATCAATGAATGTTCTGGCTACTTTACTTATTCTGCTATGAGATTCACACAACTTTGATCTAGCTTTCTTTGATTTAACACTGCAATTAAGAAGATTTGGTTCAAAGTAAAAGCTCATTGGTTGATGTTTTACACTGATGTGATAATGTTTACACAGATGTGCTTTGAAATTTTGATTATGGTGGATTTGGGGGTCCTACCACAAGACAGACTGTTGTTATTTGAAAGGTGAAACAATATGACATCTATCTACCTGGTACATTTAAAACAGACTTAGCAATATACATTTCTAAAGTGACTTATCTGTTTATTGTTTTTAGCCAGTGTTTTTATTTCATATCTATCAATAGTAAATCACTTGCTTTAAGGACTCTTACAGTTTGGTTGCACTAAGGTCAGGGCTTTGCACTGTACTGATGAAAAGATGTAACTTTACCTACTTTAAAGCACCTGCCAATTAATTAGCAAAAAAAAAGAACAAAAACAAAACAAAAAAATCCTTCAGAGAAAAACCAGTCAAATCCAGCTGAGCTCCCAGATTTAGCCTTTTGTTGAACAGACCATGAAACAAGACTTTAAAACTAATCTTGAGTGACTCTCTAAAACTTTTTGCTCAAGGGAAGCATAAATCTGCCAAATGTTTCTCAACTTTTCTTCCACAGAGAAATTTTAACAGAGGATCTTAAATTTAACTTGTGGTACAAAACCAAAGTTTTAGTGTTTAAATGTACATGTGTCCCTCACTTCAATGACTTTCTGCATTTCAAATATTTTTCACAAGTAGTCTTAAATTTTACCAGTACATTTTGAAGTCTCAAAATATATCAATCGACAACTTTTTCCATCTAGTTATTTTTAGGCTATAATTGAAGTGTGGACCCCTCACCCCCATCTAGCCTTTAAGAAAGTGCACCTGCAAAGAAGAGAAATGCTCTTACATTAGGTAAGGGCACCAGAGGTCGCTCATCATTTATGACACTATTCCAATTATTTATTTTTCTATTCCTGGCAAAATGAAACAATGTAAACCAACTCTTTTCAGCCTATTTTGGTTTACTCTGAATCCCTTGATTCATGATGATACTGTTATTTAATTATGCTAATTGGAATCCAGGACTTTAACACACAACTTAAAACATTCATATAGAAACAAGGCAATCATTATTATGTTATATACTATCTGTGTAAAAATAAACATTAAAGAGAACTTGGAAAGGGGGGAAGGGTGTTCCTAACCTAACCTTGATTATGTAAAGAAAATCCCCATCTAAATGATAAAAGAAAAGGGTAATGCTTGTACATTTTATTAGTGTTTTAAAATTAGTGAGTTAAACTGTCAAAGCTTTGATTTTCCTTTCATGTGTGTCTGGGCAGGTCTAAGCCTCAGGTAACGCCCTTTTCCCTTCTCCCTCTTACCTTTTTTTTGCACCTGTCCACTGCAGGCTCCCAGCAGCTCTCAAGGAGTCCAATTTTCCTCCTCTTCTCTCTTTTTCCTCCTCCCACCCATCCCCTCCTTTTCTGCCACCCCCCCTTCTATATGCTGCCAAGCTGGGCTCCCTTTCCCAGAGATCTTTCCCTGCAAAAGACCTCACATCAAAGGCGGTTTCGCAGCAGCAGCCAAACAGCATCACCGTTGTCCTAAAGATAACCCGAAGGGGAACCTCAGCTGAGCCGCCCTGAATTTGCTGGCTGACGGTGGTCAAGTGCAGGAATGATTTTTATGAGTGGATGGATAGAGAACCGTCAAGGGCCCCTTTGGGTCACTTCCGAAGAGCAAAAACGTGTTGAGAGGAGGGCGGTTTAAGATTTCAAACAGAACCAACTTCCCCAGCCGGCATGAAAGGACTTGATTAGCATATGTCAAGAGGACTCGCATATATACTCGGTGTGTACGTACACAGGACTCTCCTCTGATCAGTGTGCGGAGGTGGAGCCCCAGCCCCCAGCCCCAGTCCCAACCCAGTAGTGGCAGCTGCAACTATAGATGTTTCTGCAAGGCCGGCAGCCGGCCCTCCGCTCCCCGAGGACCGAACATCGCTCCAAGACAGTGCAAGTTTTCCTGCTCCCAGAAGTAACGGGGCATCAACTTTTTGAGCTTGTTTTGCTGTAATTTCTACCCACCTGGTTACCCCCGCTGCACTCTTTATTGGGGGTCTTTTCCGGATCTTCCGCCTTTCGCTCTGGCCCCTCTATGGCTCCCTTAGCCGAAGTTGGGGGCTTCCTGGGCGGCCTGGAGGGCTTGGGCCAGCAGGTGGGCTCGCACTTTCTGCTGCCTCCTGCCGGGGAGCGGCCGCCTCTGCTGGGCGAGCGGCGGGGCGCGGCGGAGCGGGGTGCCCGCGGCGGGCCGGGGTCGGCGGAGCTGGCGCACCTGCACGGCATCCTTCGCCGCCGGCAGCTCTACTGCCGTACCGGCTTCCACCTGCAGATCCTGCCGGATGGCAGCGTGCAGGGCACCCGGCAGGACCACAGCCTCTTCGGTACGTACCTGCATCCCTCCCGCGGCCCCAGCTCGGGTCTTCTCCCCTCCCCGCACACCTCTCTGCACGCTCGCCCAGTGGCAGGGCTGGGTGACTCCAGAGCCCACCTGGGCCCAGCCCATGCGAAGTGCAGGCTGGGGCTGAAGGGCGGGCCAGCTCCGGCCGGGGAGGGATTTTCCTGCTCTCTGGCTAAGCTTGCAGCCACAGGCCCTGGGGCAGGAGAGAAGGGTGGGTGCTTAGAGTGCTCCTCGCTAGGCTTGGAATCCTAATTTTTCTTATCTCGAAGGGAGTTTCAAAATTTTAAAAACATCCCTTTATTATTTTCTCCTATTTCTTTTCAAACTTCCCCACTTTCCAAAAATTAACAACAGGAAGCATTCCGCTCCTTTAAACACCTCCAGGCAGTTAATTATCCATCGGTGGCTACTGCCCAGGAGGTTGCTCTTGCACAGGATGCGAGCACTTTAAGTCCCTACCTAGAGAACTGTAAATGTTAACCTGAAGACGTAACAGATTAACTTTCCATGGGCACCGTTGTTACAGTCTGGCTCACTTGAGGAGGGTTCTCTGACAAAGGGAAAAGGGGGAAAAAAGCTACTGAGCATGCTCAATTCCTCAGACAAAATCCTCTTTAGCAATTGCGAAACTTGAAAGCAGTGATCTTGATATTGACCTTAGGTAAGAGGAAATGGGGAAAGGAAAGAAGATAGGGGTGGGAACACGGAACAGAGAGACATTTGTAAATATCTCAGGCAGTAGAGCCTGTGAGCAGAGGGGTTAAAACAAAGAAAGAAATGATCATGAAAGTGTTACAGACACTAGATTAGGAATTAGATTAGGAAATTATAAGGCTTCTACTGTTAATTACTTCCTAACTAGCTGTGTAACTAACAAGTGACCTCCTCAGTATGAGTCTTAGCTTCTTTTTGTTTGTTTGTTTGAATCTGCACAATGATGGGTTAGATTAGATGATCTCTTTAAGGTACTTTCTGTTTTTAACATCCTAGGATCTTTTCCCCATACCTAAAATTTTTCTTATATTAGAGTTAACCTACTAGCATTCTTGAAAGACTTTGATGATCTGATTTGTGATATCACTGGAGAGATTCATTGTATTTTAAGCAGATACTTGCCATCAGCAATATGAAAGGGCAAGATAATTCTTTCCCTTCATTTGCACTATAGAATTATTTGAGAATCTCATTTGTGAATGATCCTGTTATCTTGTCCTCTTCCCCTTGTTCATGTTTGCATTATATTTTTATTTCTTTTTTGACTTGAGGCACTCATTAAAACTTGGTGAAGTGTAAATCTCTGTTTAAGGGAGCATTTGTAACTTTAGATGCAGAAATAAGCATGTGGTGGTCATTTGGTCGCACTTAAAGGCTTAGAAAATTAACTTTTTAAAACCCATATGTTTGCAGCTTCCACTGATCTCTTCCAAATTCCTATTGACTGAGTCAAGAGTGTCATGACCTTGTGGCCAACCTGGGGTCAATTTTTTTTTTTTAATTGAGGTGTTTGAGATTCTGATTCTAAAGAAGTTTGCCAACACCAGGGGCTCAGTTCTCTTCAAAAATGATTACACTCTGCTCAGGACAGAAACATCCTCTGGCTAGCAGAAAGATTCAGAAATGGACACAATGTGATAGGTAGAGCAGGTAGAAGTTAAGCTTAGGAAATATTCACTCTCCTGCCAAACTCAATGTAGCATGGAAAGTCTTCCTTTAAGACTCTAGTAATTCAGTTGTGATCTCTTTAATGACAAGAATTGCTTCTGCTTCTTTGTGTCTCTATAAGACTGAGTCTATGCAAGATTAGTAAATAGTCAGAGACTTGATAACATTCATTCACCTGAGATTTAAACCCTTTCCTTTAGGAATAGATGTTACATGTCAGAGATACTATTCTGCTAGCACATGTTTATAAACTAAAATTTTGTATAATTATTTAGTAATTGCAAAATTATAACAGGTTGTTTTTGTGCTGGTTTAAGTCACCACTATTGTGGGAAATTATATATAGGAACAAAATATTCACTGCTACTTAAAAGGAAGATAACCCAGATTCATTTGGCAGCCTAAAGGAGTGAACAGTCTTTATATGATGAATTATAGTGCATCCTAGTGGCCTGTAGTAGCTCAGATATCACGGTTTAATACCAGGAAGTACAGGTGAGAAGAAAGTTCATAACATTCCATGCTTGTTTGGGTCTGCCTCCTCTTACTAGTATCCCAGTTCCTGATTATTAAATTATTTTGATGTTTTCTTTTAAACTCATTCCTGTGTCATCAAAGTAAAATTAAAAAAAAACAACTAAGAATGGCTACTTCAAATATTAAACATATTTTGATAATTTTATACTAATTTATCCATGATCAAATAAAAACTCAGAATTATGTATGTAAAATTTCAAAATCATATCAATAGAACATAAACAGAAAGGTCTCAGTGAGGTTAAACAATTCCCTATTTGAGTGAATTCTGTATTTATAGCAGTTTTTCTTCACAGCAGTACTGTAGGAAGACCTTACCTAATACATAAGCATGGAATCATTTCTTTAAAAAAAAAAAAAGATTTAGCCTGAGATCAAACATATTCCTTTAAAGCTTTTTCCTTTATTCTTCCTTATTCTCCATAGATTTGTCTGATGTGGTTGCATTGTGGATTGACTCACCTGTTTATTATGATTTAAAAAAAAGACTGGCTTTGAAAACGATACCAGAAAGACAAAGTACCTCCAAGTCTTTTTATGGGACACTGGGCATTAGAAAATCTATCTAAAATCTGTGATTACCTCTTAAGGAAAGTTTTTCATGTCTACTCTTTGTAAAGGAATTAGCTTAGTTGCCACCTCATATTATAAATAAGAAAGACTTGTCAAATCTCATTTAAGAATCAAACGATTACAAATTACTATGTGGTATACTATTTCCTTGAGGAGAAAAAGGATTAGAATTATAAAGTGTGGCTAAAATCTTTAAGAGGAACACAAAAACACATAACTTTTTTCCCATCAGCTCCACGAGCCATTGCAAAATTACTTATGCTTGGTTGTGTATGAGGTTTTAGACGTTGTTTAATAAGGTTGAAACTACTGAATATAATTATTCTAAGAATATGTGTAATCATTTTTCTTTTTACAATTACATATTTTTTGTAGGATGTCAGTATTGTTTTAAGATGAGAATTAAAATGTCAGTGGTTTACCATTTAGTTTTCCAGGAAAAATGAATACTTTGTGACACATGTTGTATAATTTGCTTATATGGAAATTACTTCCTTTTATTCTTAAGAACTGGTTGTAGTCTACATTCTAATAAGTTACTCAGTTTCTGTTCTTTGAAAGACAAGAGTATCAATGTAAATCAGATACTTAAAGGAAATCAAGTTTTGCACATGTTAATTGTAGCATGCTTTTAAAATTTGAATGAAGATTGAATATAATTCAAAGTAAATACACATTAGTAATTATATTTTGGATTAAATTCCATCAATATATTTTTATACCAATTATGTTTTGGGCCTATAATTTTGTTCCTAACAGGACTCTCTTACTGATGAACTTGGTAGTGAGTTTGATTTTCCTTTACTTTCCCACTCTATAGTTGTCATTATGATGGCATTAGGATAGTTGTCTCCATCCTATAGAGTCTAGGTCTTCCTGTGATATCTTATCTTCTCTCTGCCCTAGGCTCTCAATTAGGAACACTGGCTCTTTCAAGCCACTTACAGACTAGTTAGTAATGTATTGTTGCTGTAAGATCCTTGATAGCTCTTGTGTTCTACATGATCTCCTAATAGTTTCAAAGAGCTCATTTGTCTTGCTAAGAATCTATGTTTCTGCCAAAGAGTAAATTAAACTCTAGAGAGAATAGAACTCTCTATATCAGCAACTAGTCAGATTCTGTACTTTCCCTTGGCCTTGGGAGTATCATGTGTCTAAGCAGGAACTTGTACAATAAATCAAGAAGTGACTTAGAGCAAGAGTCAGTCTAAATGGTACACATTTATACTGTTTGTAGAGCTTAAGAAGAGGTGAAGTGGTGAAGGTAGAAATCTATGGAAGAAGGCAGACCCAAGCATAGAAAGTATGATGATACTTTTTCAGCAGTCTAAAGGGAAGAGCTAGACAAAGGCATTAATCCAAATGTTACTATATGCAGACAAAAAAAAAAAGGCTATGGAAAGGTAGGCATGAAGTTTTTTTTTTATTTTTTATTTTATTTATTTATTTATTTATTTATTTATTTATTTATTTTGGTACTGGGGATCGAATTCAGGTCCTTGTGCTTGCACACCAGGTGGCAAAACCACTGAGCTAACTCCCTGGCCCGAAATTTTTTTTTTTTTAAACTGTGGCGTTTTAGTGTATTAAGTAGAGAGTTTTAAAAACTAGCTTACTGACAGAATAACTAGAAAATTATTGATAGCAAACTTACTTGTATGCTTAAGCCCTTGGTATTTGGCTAGCACATGCAATTAATTATAAAGTCCCTTTACTTCTCTGAACTATATTTATTGTTTAAAAATCATGTGTCAGTAAACAGCATATTTTGTCTTCTGTAAAATCTTGGAACTACTGTATACTGTTCTTAAGAAAGAGTGTGCCTGGGCTGGGGGTTTAGCTCAGTGGTTCCAGCACCTGCCTCGCAAGTGCAGGGACCCGAGTTCGATCCCCGGTACCAAAAAAAAAAAAAGAAACAGTGTGCTCAAGTAGAAATATTGGATTAGGGTTCAGGAGATGTAAGTTCAAGTATTAGTTTTATTGATTACAAACCTCATGTTCCTTAGGCAAGTCAATAAACCTGTCTGACCTTCAGTTTTTTATGTGTAAAATAGATATAATAATATATTCCTATCTTAAGGGATTATTATTTTTTCCCTTAAATTCTTTTATTTGTACATTTTAGGTATACAATACATTTACATTTATCATTGGGAAGCTATTCCTATCTTAAGGGATTATTATTTTTTCCCTTAAATTCTTTTATTTGTACATTTTAGGTATACAATACATTTACATTTATCATTGGGAAGTTGTACCTTTACATGACGTATCTTGGTTTAAGGGATTATTTTTAAGACCAGATGAAAAAATATAAGTAGAAGCCCTTGATAAACTATAAATTTTTTATACCCATATAAAGTATGCTGCTGCTAGAAAAAGATAAACCTGATTCATTGTAAACAGAAGCAAAATAATTAATAGAAAATGGTTATAATTAATTAATAGAAGTATGGAAGACCAAGAATACCTGTATTATGTAGTAATTTATGATAACATTTTCCAGTTTGGAATACCTCAATAATATGTTCATTTATTTGGAATACCTCAATAATATGTTCATTTACCTCAATAATATGTTCATATGTTCATTCATTTATAATATGTTCATTTATAATAGCTTCCATTTATTGAATGCCTAAATGTGTAAATCCTCATCACTCTCCTGTCAGAAGGTATTTCATTCATTTTGCATATGACAAAGTTGGAGTCCAAAGAAGACAAATGACTTGCCTAAGGAGCCTTGCTAGTAAGTTAATCAATTGGAATTCAAACCTAGGTCAGTAAAATTTAAGGTTTCATACTATTGACATTATACCATGATGTACATTTTTTTCCTTTTTAGCCTTTTTCAAAATCTAGAAAACAGGAGTGTCATAATAATAATTATACAGTACTTTTCAGCTTACTAAGGACATCTATGTATGAATACATCAGTATATTTAGCAATATTGATCTACCACTATGATTTGAAAGATTTTTATTACTTAAATGTTTATTAATAAATACAAATAATTATTTTGTACATAAATACAGGTATCCTGGAATTCATCAGTGTGGCAGTGGGACTGGTCAGTATTAGAGGTGTGGATAGTGGACTTTATCTTGGAATGAATGACAGAGGAGAACTCTATGGATCAGTATGTATTATTATTTATTTTTGTTGCTATTCTCATGACTATTTTGTAATTAAATTTCTACCAATAATGTCTGTTAAAAGAAGTATACAAAATATACTTTTGAACTGGGCATGGTAGTGCATACCTGTAAGTAATCCTAGTGTTCTGGGAGGCTGAAGCAGGAGGATTACAAGATTGAGCCCAGCTGGGGCAATTTAGGGTCTTAGTGAGACCCCATTTCAAAATAAATAAAAAAACCCAGTTGTTCTGTCATGGCTACCTCAATGTCCTGAATCGACCCAAAATGTTTACCTTTCATGATCATTTTGCCTTTGGGGAAGAGCCAGAAATTACATGGTGTCATATCTGGTGAATAAGGTAGATGAAGATACATTGTAATATTTTCATGAGCCTATTTTTCCACTAGATGACACACAGAAGCAGCATTCACTGTATTTTTTTATCACACTTTATAAGGATGCTCATAAAGAGAACTTCCAGAACTGTTGTAGAAAGTGGTGAAAACAATGGGATAAGTATGTTTGAAGAAAAGTGGGGGGCATTTTAAGGGGCATTTATGGCAATGTGTCTTTTATTAGAATAAATTTTAAAAATTTAAATATTCAGCATATATTTTTATTACTCTTATACATCATTGGATCTATAATATATGTTTAAATATTAAATTTAAAGCATATAATAGGTATAAGATTATGGATTTTTTGTTTTGTTTTCCTTTTTAAACAAAACAGCAACAGCAACATAAGAACTAGAGTAACAGGACAATATAGAACTCACTCTGCAACACAATATAATTTTTCTTTCATTGTTAACATTTTTTATTTGTTCACATTTATGTAATTTGAAAACATTTTAAACTTGTACCACTTTCCCACCCTACTTACATATGAAACCTCTTTTTCAATTCAAGCCTCTGTAGCTATTTCCATAGAGAATTTATTTTTTATACTCTTTTCCTTAAATTCTCAATTGAGACCTATATTCTGATAGAATCTTAATTATACTGAGAAAAATTGATTGCAATATTTCAGTAAATAGACTAATATCTGCCCTTTGTAAGGGTAAAACTTGTCCTTTCCGGGCTTTCTGTCAGCTGTGAAACAGGAGAAAAATAACGTAGTGCGTAATGATTTTCAGAGTAGGGAAAACACTTGCACATATGTGTGGGGTAAAATAAGCAACTATGTTCTATCTTTAGGACAATATATAGTTCATCTTGCAAAGACAAGAAATATAGATTTACCTTAATAGCAACATATCCAGATAGAAGTTAGTAATGGAGAATGTATCATCAAACAAATAATAAATTCATAGGAAGGTGTATCATTTGCAGTTATAATCTTGAATTCACAATTTGGATCTTAGCAGGATCTTGACTATTTTGAGTAGAGACTCGATGAACATGACTTTGGCATCTAATTATGGAATAAGATGAACTATGGGCTTGGTTGGAGGTGATAGTGTTAGGAGGATGATAATATGGAGCATGGAAAATGCAGAATATTTAAGTATTTGAAAATAAAATGGGGAATTAACATTGGACTAAACATTCTTTGAACTAAACCAAAGTTTCCTGAGAAGAAGAACTGCAGGTTACTATCTGAACAGAACCAAAATAAAAATATTTTCACCTTTTTCTTTTTGACAAGGACACAATCATAGGCAAAGAAATAAAAATAGAAAATTGAGATTTTTGTAAGAAAATTATTTCAAAGATATTTTCTAAATGATAGTTTTTCTTTCTTTCTTTCTTCTTTTTAGGAAAAACTGACTTCTGAATGCATCTTTAGGGAACAATTTGAAGAGAACTGGTACAATACCTATTCATCTAACATCTATAAACATGGAGACACTGGCCGCAGGTATTTTGTGGCACTTAACAAAGATGGGACTCCAAGAGATGGTGCAAGGTCCAAAAGACATCAAAAATTTACACATTTCTTACCTAGACCAGTGGATCCAGAAAGAGTTCCAGAGTTGTACAAGGACCTTCTGATGTATGCTTGAGTGTGACAGTGTCTCTGTCAAAGAATGAAACCACAGCCATTCTTTTCCATCATAGTTCACAGCACTAGAGAACACCTAAGGAAGACACTCAGAATATGACAGCCTTTTCCATTTGAAGACTAAATTTGGAAAGAAGACTGAGAAAAATATTTGACTCAAAGTAGAACAAGATCATTCTTTATAAGTCAATTAAGTTTCCTTAGGTACCTTGGCTCTGTCTTTACCAGTAGATTGAAAATGAAAATCAGTTAAACTTGGATAATGGGAACCTCACCTAATTTGCTGCTGGTACTTCACCTCTCTGGATTATGTTTACTTTGAAAGTTATACTAAAAATAGATACTTCATGTTGAAGAAATGGATTGACATAGTTGGCCATGGTTACTACCTTGTAAATTCTGAGGACCTTGTAGGATTTTGCAGGTTATGGCATCCTATGTTAAAAAAAAAACACTGGGTGATCATGAACTCTAAAATGTGTCACACCAAGGTAGAAAAGTTTTTAAAAGAATGGACCTATTTATACATTTTCAACTTGCAAATATTTATTATATATATTTATTTATTAAAGATTTTATTTTTTACTGGTGTATGAAGACAGTACAAAAAGTAAAAAACAACAAAACTTCTGTCATTGTGCCATTACTTTGTTGGGTATTGGGCTGTAAAGAAGACATCATTAGACCACATTAACCATAAAATAAGATCTTGAATTTGTTTCTAAAAATATAGTGTAGATTATATTTTTATGCAGTTAATTGCCTTCTAAATGTAATATTGACTTTTTGACTTAAAAATGCTTTATTGGTATTTAGAGAACTCCTATGTTGGAATTATCAAACATTATAGCCAGTTTATATTTTCTTATTTTCTTTTATTAATGTGGACAAAAACATTTCTTTCAGTCTGTGAAATCCTAGAAAGAATTAGTCTCAGTGGCATTTGCATTAACAACGGTAAGGCCCTATCACCTGGGTCTGGTATTCTTTTCACTTATCCAGCAAATATTCATTAAAGGCAGCTATACCCCAAATACTGTATTAGACACTAATGTAAATGTGATGATCTATTTAGGAGCTTCTGTTGGCAAAAACATACAGCAAACAAGTAAACTAACAAAGAACCATGATGGTAAATTATGATGTGTTCTATCAAGAAAACAAGTTTTAAACGGGGGGGGGAGGGCAGAGAGTGAGGGGGAGAGAGACAGAGAGAGCGGGTGGAGGGAGAGGGAGGGAGAGAACTTAGGCAGGACAATTTAGAGAAGGCTTCTTTAAGGAAATGAAATTTCTGATGAGCCCTAAAACATAAGAAGGTGCTAAACAGGCCAACAGGTGGATCTTGTATACAATGCATACTCTTTCTTCCTTCAAAAAAAATAAATTTTTGTTCATTTTGCATATAGCCATTCATGCCTTCAAAGATATCAGTGGTTAGGAAATTCTTTCTTGGAATTTTTCCATAAACCTATTAACCACAGATCTGTTCATGCCTGTATGAAATAAGGTAGCACATTTGCTCTCAAAGATTGTTTAGCTAGCTTTCTATAAGGAAAGCAACTATTTTTTCTTACCTTGGCACCGGAGCCTTGACTGTAATACTAAGGTGAAATTTGCCAAACTAGTTGTCAATAGTAGTACATTTGGGACTTATGAAAAAAATTGGGAATAATTAAAACTCTGGCAGGAGTATTTACATTTTTATTTGGGCATAGATCAATTTAATAATAAACATGCATACTAACCAAATGGTGGGCTTCTGTTAGTAGCTTACCTTCTAAGCAGCGTAGCTGAAGGGATGGTCTCTGTTATGGTCATGATGATTGTTTTCATTTTCCCTCCCTTGTTGGCCCTCCTAAGCACTATCCCAAGGTATCTTGTAATTTTCAGTGGTGAGATGTTGCTTTCTTATCTCAAGCTCCAACCTGCAAATATTCTGTTTTGGTATCATGAATATTTAAAGTTCACTTTAAAACACTGCCAGGAGTGGGGAAAATTTTGTTTCCTTCAAATTAATTTCTTGAATTGAATAGTGCTTCTCTATCAGGGATGCTGTATACCACCTGTCCACCTTTGCCCTTTCTGTGAGGCTGGGAAGCAAGATGGTATTACACGTACATATTGCAGATGTACAAAGATGGAATGATGATACTGCTTATTTATGAGTAAAGGAGTTTGAATGGAATAGCTGAAGCAGAAATTATAATACACTTGCATGAAAAGGGAATTTTGGTTACTAAATCTGAAAATCTTTCCTTCATAATGGAATACCATAACATTTTCTGTTATATCATTAAATATTTTAGTGGACAGATAGTAGGCTTTTAACTGATACAGTTATAGTAAGACTGACTCTAATCCAAGTTCTAGAGATAGTTACATAACCAAGGCTGGTCAGTTGTATGTACCATCTTGCCAAAGTATTTAATTTAAAGGTTGGCATCTGGTCAAGCGTGTCAAACAAAGCTCTCCTTGGGATTCTTGCTGGAATTCTAAATAAAGATGAATTTTCTCCTGAGATGGCAGGGATTAAGAACTTTAGAGCTTAAGGTCTATCTGTGCTAAAATAAAGAGAAATCCTGCCCAAAGTGGAATGCAAAAATAAGCAAAGTATGGTAAACTGAACCATGCAGAATTTATTTGAGGTCTTGAAACCTAAACAAGGAATGCCTGACTAGGTTTCAGAATTGCTATGAACAAATAACTTCTTTGTACCTTTCATTTCCTTCTTTTTGAGAAGAGATATCTATAGTTTTCATCTTGGGCCTATCCTACCATTGAATGTTGAGTGCGTTGTATGTACAAAACTTGTCTTTTTAGTTTCACAAGCCATAGATTGAGAGGAAACGTGTCCTAGAAGTTAGTTAACTAATTATACCCCAGGAATATCATCCATACCTACACTTGATTTAGATAATGAAATTTTGGACTTTTGGAAGTTACTAATGAATTGATACCTTTTGGAACCTTGGGAGAGAATGAATATATTTTTTATGTACCAGAAGGATGAATGGTTAGAGGCCAGCATTTAACTGTAGTGGACAGATTCGAAGACAGTGGCTCCCAATCCCTAACTTTGTGCAATTCCCTGAGGGGCACCTGTGACTTCTTTCTAGAAATAAAACATAGCAAAGCGAAGCACTGAGATGTGAGCTTTCTCCATTCTCTAATATCAACATTATGAAGGAGCAAATATGCATAATTTCTCATGACAGAGAAATACCAGGTGTTTGTTTCTATCCCATATTGTATCTTACACTGTTATCATTTGGCAATTGAATGGTCCAGTCATGTTGGTATCAGGCTCCTGAGACATTGGTCCATCTTTTTTCTAGCTAAATATGGGTTTGGCACACAGCAAACAGCCAAGAGGATCTCCAACCTGAGAGGGAAGGATTTATTGCAGGTTCTCTACCATATTCCACCCTCAATTTTCTTTTTTTTTCACTTTATTAAATTCTTTTATTGGTACATTGTAGGTATACAACACAATTACATTTCTCATTGGGAATTGTAACTTTACATGATGCATCTTGGTTCTTATTTTTTCC
>NW_004624769.1:22362945-22391361 GCF_000247695.1 Heterocephalus glaber
TGAAAGGAGGGCTAGGAATGGGGAAAAAATAAGAACCAAGATGCATTATGTAAAGGTACAATTAACAAATGAGAAATGTAATTGTGTTGTATACCTACAATGTACCAATAAAATAATTTAAGAAAAAAAAGGTTTTAGGAATGGAATATAGATATTTCCCAAGGAATTTTGAGAATCAAGGCAAGCAGGACATTTTTAAGTTACTTCTTGGGGACAAAATACAATGTAGAAGTTTTTGAATCATAGTACATATTGCATTCTGGAGTATTTGGCCCCATTCTTGAAAAGCATTACCTCATAACCAGTGGTTCACTAATGCCTTCTGAGGTGACTGCAGCACTTTATTGGGATGGGAGCTTATGGCTGGTGTAGAACATATTATGACTGTGCATCCTTTTTTCCTGTGTCTACTCCCACAAGTACTCTTCTGTATGTGGAGTCTTGCACAGAAGTGTATCTTGGATCATGTTTCTTGTGTATCTTGGATGATGATATTGACTGAGATCCTGAGAGCAGGAAAGGGAAACCCAGACCGACCCAGAGAGTCTATGTTTATCAGAGCCAATCACATGTGTTTTCTGGGTAGAAGTGGCCAAGTGGCAGACGGTCTCCCTCAGGAATGATGCCTCATGGTGGACTCAGCATTGGTTGAGCAGGGGTCGGTCATTCAGAGATAGCAGAAGCTAGATTCCTCATGAAAAGTGGGAATCCATGCTGCCGGGCCAATGTCTAACCTTCATTTCTGTTCATGACCACTTTTTCATGTGTCCATTCCGTTAGGACTGGAATGGCCGAAAACAGACTGGCTGCCTTAACTGACTGAGTCATTTTACCTACTTGGTTACTTAGTGCCTTTTCTATGGTGGCAGCTTTGGATCAATGTTAACTTTTTTGTTTTTATTGTAATACTGGAGATTGAATTCAGGGCCTCTGCACTAAGCTATATCCACAGCCCGTTTTTATTTTTTATTTTGAAACAGTCTTGATGAGTTGCCCAGGCTGGGCTTAAACTTGTGATCCTCCTGCCTCAGCCTCCCAAAGTGCTGAGAGTACAGGTACTACCACACCCAGTCCAGCACTAATTTTTAATATAAAAATTTGTATAGTTTATGTCTACTCCCATTTATCCATATTCTGTATGTTCCTTTCTGCCAGACTTTGTCTCTGATCTTCCAATCTTTTTTCCTCTAAAACTTTGATCAGCTTGCCAGACTATTTGTCATTACCTTTGTGTCCTTAAATAGTCTAATCTCAGACCACTTCTTTTATCATGGAACTGGATAACCAGATGTATTGTCAAAAATTCTGCCAATTAAGAATCCTTGAGTTAGGCTATACAGTAGATCCTTGACTTACGAACTCTACTGGCTCCCAAGGGCTGGTTGTAACTCAAAGTGGTTGTAAGTCAATACAGCTGAGATCTGGATGTTTATGGGTACACACTATCGATAACAAGAGGCAGATCAATCTTCCATTAACTTAATTAACTCAAGTTGTTCATATGTCCACTGTAGTGGCTTGTACCCACACAATAAGCTGACTTATCTGTAAGTCGAGATTGGGCATTTACACCCTTCTGAATGAAGCTGGTTTTCTAGGATCCCCCTCTGGGCCATGAGGGTGAGGTGAGGAGAGGTATTGTTGCAACAGTGATAAAGTGGGTTCTCAACTATCTGAGGGGCAGATATGGCAGGATTCAGTTCGAGATGGGAAATTCTAGCCACATGGTGACTTGGCATCCCACAGTCTAACTGGCAATTTGTACCTTGGCTCAGTAACATGCCAAGGGTTGCATTTCAAGAGGCATATATTCTTCACTGCAAATTGTGTGACTTTGCTCCAGTACTCCAAGGCCTGTGTTATGATTGTCTCACTTGGCTTCCCATAAATTCCTCATGACATCCTTTCCTGTCACTGATAACTACAATATGAGAGAATTCAGTGGCTCAAATAGCAACCTACAATTTAGGCCTAACTATAGACAGTTCTAGAATCATTTGCTTGCTTGGCAGCAACCTTGTTGGGTTTTATTTTAACATTTCAACTTTTTAGCACTATTTCAAAGGGGTATAAATAAAAATCTGAGCAAAATGACTTTATATGGCATAAGCTGTAGCAGAGCTGTCTGAAAAGACACTTGAAATGAATTTGAGGAAGGGTTGTGTTTATTCTGTGGTTCCTGCGGGATATTTTCTGTTGCTCCAATAGAATAGAAATGGCTATACCTATAACGGACATCCTGGTGGTAGTATGTAGGTGTATATTTAATAAAATTGCAGTGGAAATGGAAATATAGGAGAGAATAGAGGGGTGGCAGAATGTCCTTCAAATTGGCTGGTTAGGGACCAGGGGTAGGGACCAAGAAATGGAAGAAGCAGGGAGGGAGGGGTGGGGCAGGGCATGAAAAAAGAATTAAGATGTGTTATGTACATGTACCAACTCCTCACAACAAGTGTAATCATTATGTACTGCAAATATGTATTAATAAAAAAATTAAAAAGAAAAAAGGGGTAATGAGTTACTTTTTTGAATCTCCACTTCTCAGGCAAAAAGTAGCTCACATGTCTTATGGTATCAGTAACTTAAGGTATTCAGTAACTATATATTAATGAAGTAAAAATATGGAAGTGGTGAAATATGTAAATAACATTTTTCTTTGTGAGAAGAAATTATGTACTATTAATTTATCCTAAGAGGAAAAACACTAGAATTTTTAGAGCTTGAATATATCTTCTCTATATCTAGTTCAACCTCTTTCACAAACAAGAAAAATCTTTTATCTTATTGACTCTTTTCAATAAAGCTATGAAACATTTTGTTGCTTATAAGTTAGTAAATGTATCCATAAGCTTTTATAATGCTCTTTTATGATTCTGGCCAGCAGTAAGGAAATTAACATGTTTTGATCTTTTGCAAGTTGTTCAGAAAGAACTTAAAAGAAGTATTTAGGAAAATCCAAGTGCTGAAACATTTAAGATATGCTTTGTGGTCTCAGTTTTGTGTGATTGTCAGCCAGGAAGTTTTCTGATTAAGACGGCTTGCCAATTCTCTGCCAAATTTATTATTTATTACACTAATGGGGATTTCCTATTTGAAATGTTGAAGACAAAATGTTACTAACATAATTTCCCTCAAAATAATTGACATAGATCAATTGGTACATTCTAATGAATTAAAACCTAGGAGAAAACAGAAGCCTATAAAGATGCATAAGTTTTTATTGGATTATAATAGTTGAAATATACTTGATTAGTTGGCTTAGAGAGTTATCATTCATTATTAACAGTGAAATTTGAAGCTGGATATAATTGAATTTACAGTTTCTTTTCTTAAATCTAATTTATTTGTAAAAATAAAATAACAGCAAGGACTGAATTTTGTTAGATTAAAATGGCAGTTATAATACTATGGTTAGGTACACAAATTTTAGAATTGAATTTATTCCTAAAGTAAGTTATAGAGAAACTTTTGCATCCTTGTGTGTGAGTGCACTTGTGTGTGTCCCTCTGTGTATGTATGCACATACACAAGCACATGCTTTTGTATAGTAGTATCTTCAAAGGGAAATGTGTTCTAAACATTTAGTAAAGAATATATATGTATATATTTAACAAATACTTTAAATTAAATTTTAATAATTACATATTTGTAATTGATTGTGAAATTAAAAATTTGCAATTAGATTGTGATAAAGTGTTATCAAGGAAAAAACAAGGCACAATAAGAAAGACACATGACCAGGAGTTAGAAAAAGAGTGCAGTTTGTATGGTGGGGGGCCTCAGGATGTACAGACAGCAATCCAGGTAACATCATTAAAAGGTCTTGCATTTGGGAAAGAATATGATACATTTAAGAAACCTTTAAACAAAAAAGGCCAGGATGGCTTGAGTAGGTAGTGAGGGCAAATGATGTCACCTGAGATGAGGTAGATGAGGTTGACGTGGAAGGGCCACATCATGCCAGCCCTTGTGAGCCATGCTGAGTTGTTTGAGTATTTTTTAAATGGCCTGGGAGATCACAGAAAGATTTTAAGCTGGAGAGTGAAACCATTTCCTGTATATCTTTACAAGGCCACATCAGCTGTAATAACAACACTGGATGGGATCAGCGTAAGAGCAAAAGAAAATAGACAGTGTTAGGAGACAATTACATTAGCTTGAATGATAGACTTGGAAAAGTTTGGTTAGTGATGTTGATAGTGAATATAGAGAGTAATAGCTGGGGATTTAGCTCAGTGGCACCGCACCTGCCTCGAAAGCACAAAGTCCTGAGTTCAACCTCCGGGACTGGAAAAAAAAATAAAGAAAATAAAAAGTAATAAATAAATTCAGGGTATTTCAAAAGTAAAGTCAGTAGACTTTAGTAATACATGAAAGGTAGGGAAATGTGTTCTGATTTTTGGCTTATGCAAATGAGTGTATGTAAGGCTGTGGAATTTATTGAAATAATTTGAGATTGGAGAAAAAGTTTTGAAGGAAAACGAGTTCAGTTTTGGAAATCTTAATTTTGTGGTACTGAACAGGTCAAGTAAAGAATTGAACATATAGTTCTGGAAATGTGAACTAGAAATACAATTTTGAAATTACTGGCATGTAGATGATAGGTAGAAAAAAATACAAGTTCTGAGTTTTATTAGGTCAACTGGAAGAGGAAAAGTCATTTAAAGAGAGGAAGGAAAGTACTAGTTCAGAGGAAACCTACTAAAGTTCTGCATAACATAGTCCAAGAAAAAAGATTTCTAAAAGGAGTATGCTATCAACTGTGTTGTGTGCTATTTGGAGGTCAAATAAGATGACTGAAGAGAATACTGATTAAAATTGTCAATATGGGAATCAGTGGTCACTTTAAGAACAAGAGGCAGAGATGTCAGTTTGGAGTGGGTTGAAGAATGAAAAGGATATAGAAAGTGGAAACAAGATGTAGAGAGAACTGTAGTGGCACATTGTAGGAAGTTATTGATCTTGTTCAAATCAGTCGTAGTAGTCTCATTCATTTTGCCCTGTGATTTGTTTTGCTATGGGCATTTTACACACTTTCCCAATACCTTCCTCCCACCCTTAGGATAACACTAACATTATAATACAAGATTAAATAAAATACTCTCAATTTGGGGATACTGTCTCAGCCCTCTAGTATTGATTATAATCAGTTGCTTTATTTATCCTGAAAACTCTTTTTTGTTTATTTATTTTTATTTTTTTGGTACCAGGGATCGAACTCGGGACCTTGAGCTTGCAAGGCAGGTGACAGAACCACTGAGCTAAATCCCTGGCCCCTGAAAACTCTTACTATCTAATATAACAATTTTAATTATTACAATTTATTGTTTTGGTATATATCAACTTTGCACAATGTGATCTATGTATATTTCAGCTAAATCCCAACAACATTGTGAGGCATAACTACTCTTATTTTCAGACAAGTTAATCAAGACTTAGAAAAATAAAGTTAAATGACCATGGTCATAATGAAGTAAATGGGAGAAGCAATCAGTGACTTAATCAATCCATCAGAATTTCTTCAATCTGTCTGAAATAGAACATGCTATATATCCTACTACTGATGGGGTGTTTTACTGCTGTGCTCGTCTACACTTGCCTGCTTCCTTGCTTGCTCAGACTTGCCCTTTGATTCCACTGGCTTTCAGCCAACTATTACACAAGATTAACTGTGTTGATTTTACTAGGCTGACTGTAGTGTAATGACAAACTTAAAAAAGAAATATTGGAGGAGAGCATTGGGCTGTTTAAGGGTTGATCAAATAAGGAGCCTTATTACTGGTGTGGTGGTATACACCTGTAATTTGAGTACTCAGAGGCTGAGGCAGGAAGATTACTATGAGTTTGAGGCCACTTTGGGATATACACTTAGTTTAAGGCCAGCTTGAACTACAAAGTGAGAGAGACCCTTCATCCAAAAAAGATTTGTAATTTATCAATTTTGTTATCATGCAATTTTTACATTTGACCAAAGGAAAGGAATTCATTGTGTATATGAAATCAAATCAAAGAAATATGCAGAATTATATAGCACGGACAAGAACTTGATTTTTTGTAGACTATTTAAATTTTTTTTGGAAAATATGCAAAAACATAGTGTTTTGAAAAATGGAAATTAACTAATAAGAGCAAAGCATACTCTGTCAAGAACCAAATAATAACACTTTTTTTTTTGGTACTGGGGTTCAAACATGGGTCCTTGAGCTTTTGAGGCAGGCAGCAGAACCACTGAGCTAAATCCCTGGCCTTAAAAATAACATTTTTATTTAAGCCTCTAGCCTCTGAGACTTGAGCTATGCTCATAGCTTTTTTGAATCTATTTCTTCATCTGCAAAATGAGCATACAGGTGCATTTTCAAGACTAAAACAGAACAATGTAAATAGAACAATGTAAAACAAGTTTCCTGGCTGTTGTAAAGTATTCACAAAACAGGCAGTAATTTAATGTCTATAGTGCCTTAGGTACTGTGGTCACCAACAATTTGTTACAGATGGTGGAACAAACACTGTTGAAGTTTAATGTTCCCTGTAGGGCCTCAAGCACTCATAGGTGGGGCTTTGGTAAGGAGATTAAATCTTTTGGGCAGTAGAGTTGACCAGTTTTTAGGAAGTAGGGTCTAGTCAGAAGACCTGGGTCACTGAGGGTGTGGCCTGGAAGGGTATATTGTACCTCCTGTCTTGGCTCCATCCTTCTCTCTCTGCTTCCTGGCCACCATGCCATGAGCAGTTTTCCTCTTCCATCATGCCATTCCTGTCTTGCAGCTAGCCAACCATAGACTGAAAATTTGAGTCAAAATAGGTTGTAGATATTAGGTGCTGAATCTCAGTGATGAGAAAATGACTAAGACAAATGCTTAAGTACCTAAGTTTTGTGAAGATAGATGATGAATTATAATAGCTCATGCTAGATTGTGCAAGAACACAGGATGTTTGACATGATAATAATGAGGCTGGGAAAGTAATTTGGATAGAAAAGACTAAAGATGTACACTCTTCTTCACAGCAACATCCTTTTTGAAAGTTACTAAGTATGAGAATGATATGATTATATGTAAATGTAATACAGGTGGCAGTTATGGAATTAATTAGAATGGAAAATACAGGAGTTACTTCTTGTTATTTCCAAAATCCAAAAGAAAGTCGGTGAGCCTCAGGTAGGGTAGTCAACAAAGAGAGGAAGGGAGGGTGTTTCTGTTAAGTATTGTGGCTTGATAAACCAATTCAAACTGAATAGCTGCAGTAAAGAATGATTTATTATTTCTCTTCAGTTGGCTGGATGGTTCTACTGTTGGTCTTTTTTTAAGTTTAGTTCTTTTTTTCTTTTCTTTTATGATAAAATTAAACAAATTTTCATCCAAATAATAAAAGGAAAACAATAGTTATTACATTGTGTATCGTTATCTTTAAAGTAGTTACTTGGTACAAAATGTAAACCAAAAAGATTCTTACAAAAAAGAAACAAAGGGCCAGGGATTTAGCTCAGTGGTTCTGCCGCCTGCCTCGCAAGTACAAGGACCTGAGTTCAATCCCTGGTACTGCCCCCCCCCCAAGAAACAAATATATAATAAGATAAACTTTCCTTTCAATGGACTAAGATAAACTATTAGATAAATGAAACAAATTAGCATATATATTGGTCTTGCTTGGACTCATTCCTGTGATTGCAATCACATTATGCCTGGAAAGCCTGCATGGCTCCAGGTAGCTGGTCCCCTCACATGTCCGGTTGTCAGTGCTGACTGGGGCCAAGAGCCTTTCTCTCTTCCATGTGGCCTCTCATCCTTGATGTGGACATTCACAGCTCTAAATTTCCTTCTTAGGACTGCTTTCATTGTGTCCCATAAGTTCTGGTGTGTTGTACTGGCATTACCATTTGACTCTAGACAGTAATTTCTTCCTTGATGCCTTCTGTGACCCACTGATTATTCAAGAGAGTAGTGTTTAATTTCCATGAATTTGCATACTTTCTATCATTTCTTTTGCCACTGACTTCTTGGTTTGAGAAAGTTTAGAAGAAAAATTGATGATATTTGAGGAACAATCAGATGTGAAATAAGAATAGGGAAGTTTAGGTCTGGGGATTTAGCTGAGTGGTTCTGCCGCTTGCCTCACAAGCACAAGGACCCAAGTTTGATCCCCAGTACCGCCCCCAAAAAAGAATAGGGAAGTTTAAGGATGAGCAAGTGAGGAGTAGATAATGGTACATTAATAGAAGCAATGAATGCAATAGGAATATTTGTTGATAAATACACAAGGGGATTGGATTTGAGTATTTTAGGAATATGTTGAAATAGATGTCTATGAAACATGTAAATGAAATTCACAATAAAAATATAGAAATAGATATTGGAACATAGAACTTTCTAAAACAAAGGGCTAGAGATTTGTGTATCATTGCTTTCATGGTTTGTAATATCAAAAAGTAAGATTAGATTTCCTAGGGAAAAACAAAAATAAAAAGTGGACTAAATATAGAATTCAAAGAAATACTAACATTTAAGAGGTAAATGGCAGGAACAGCAAAAGAAACAGAAATTGAGGCCAGAGAATATGAAACATAAATAGTGACAGAATCATGACAAAGGAAACCTATGAGGATATAATGTAAATTATAAAATTTCCAATAATCTATGCTGCATAACACCCATTATGATAGAGATTTAGAATTACAACTAAATCTGTCCTTAGAACTTCCTTTGTATAAAGGATTTGTATTAGCCTTAAGAGTTTTTAATGTAAAAAATATAAACTAATGAAAAGTGATGGAAACATTTTTATCTAGAAGTACATAACAACATTTCATATAGAAATAGAAAGTGGAAAGTAGTTGAAACACCAGGAATGTTCATTTAGAAACTAACAGTGACTATCCTGAGAAGACAGCATAGGAACCATGACCATACCCTGAACTGTGTACAGCCATGATAAACTGCTCTTGAACTTGATTGAAAAATGTTATTAGAAAATCCAAAGGAACAGTGAATGTTACTACCTAATTATTAAATAAAGGGTTAAAAATTACTTAAACTTTTAAAAATGCATTTGTTTCTAAATGCTTATTATTTCAATCTTTAAATTTTTCCCTTTGGGAAGTGGGAGGGGAAGGGAAAAGGAAAGAAGGGAAAGGAAAAATTATGAGTAAAGGAAAAAAATGGAAACAAAGTCTTTGTAAATAGGGAAGGGAGCACAGGGAATGGGGAAAAAAATAACCAACATACATCATGTACAGGTACAAGCACCCAGTGATAAATGTAAATGTATTGTATACCTAAAATGTAACAATAAAAGAATTTAAGCAAAAAAAAAAGCATGTGAATAGTAATGATGTGAATGAGATGCTATAACCCAATATATCAAACCCAAAGATATCTTGTGAAGTTAAACATGGGCAAAACTTTGGCACAAAAGTCTTAGGAAGTTGATTCAGACCTAACTTCAGACATTTAGTTTCTTCAGTCACATTATGTCATTTACATTAGGGAAGGATTACAGGGTCTAGATTGATTTAAATTTCCACTATTTTTGTTAAATTGGTTATTTCTCCCTTCAGTTTTGTCAGGTTTTGCTACACATATTTTAATTGTTGTTAGATACTTGTATGTTTATAATTATTATATGTTTCTTATAGTTTGATCCTTTCATTACTATAAGATTTCCTTTTGTTTTCTCTTATAATAATTGTCTTAGAATCTGTTTTGTCTGATATGAGTATAGCCACTGCAGATCTTTCTAAATTAGTTTTACATGACATATCTTTTTCCATTTTTTTACTTTCAATTTATTTGTGTTTTTCAAGTGCATCTATTGTCAATGTGTGTGGTTGGATCATTTTCTAAGAAGTCCATTGTGCTGATACACTTTTTGATTGGAGTATTTTATCCATTAAAATTTAATGTAATTACTGGTAAGGCATTATATATTTCTACCATTTGTTATTTTTCGTATGTCTTTTACTTATCAGCTTTATACCACCATTAGTGCCTTCTAAGTAGATGCTTTCTAGTGTGCCATGTTAATTTTTTTCTGCCTCTTTTATAGTATCTTCTGAATTATCATAATCTAAACTAATATTTAAAAAGTATGGCATTTCATTAGAATCATCTGAATTTCTTGGTGTAAATGAAATATTTTTGGCCTCATATTAAACTCTATTAAAATCTTTAGGGGTTTTGTACTGAAGTATGTCTTCTTCACAAACTCTCCATGATTCTCATGCACCTTAATTGCAGCATAAATATATACAGGGAAAACTTATTTTTCTGGTCTCAAACATCAGGAAAGAATGAAAGAAACTAAGGTTAATTAAATTTTAATACATCAGTCTCTATGAGAGACATTTAAGATGTATCTTTTACTCCTCACAAAAACTCTATGGTATCCATATAATTATCTCCATCTCAGGCTAATTAATTTTCTCAAGGACATATAGATAATAAACAACAGTATCTAAATTTAATTTCAAAGTTTTATTGTCAACAAAGAAAAAAAGAGAATCTATGACAATGTAGGACTAACTTACAGAAAAAGAATACCTAAAAGGCTATTAAAGGAAAGGGAATACATGTGCTTTGTCTTCTCTTCCCGTTGAGGAATTCTAATGATTGTTTCATGCAAAAATGCTTAGATGGGCAGTTTTGAACTCTGGTATGAATCCACATGTACCCCAAATTGAAACATTTTGTTCAGTAAATACTTGCAGTTTTATGTGTCCTTCTTTTTAAAGGTGTTTAGAAGTGTTTTACTGGGTTTTATCTTTTTATTTATCACTAATTTAATTATTATTTGAAGGACTACTGTTGTTAATATATGAATAACATCTAAGTAGTTTCATATGTGAGTGTTTACTACATGATAGATGTGCACTACATATACTTTTGTGATACATAATAGTAATACTCTCTGTGAGGTATTCCATTTTACAATGAGCAAACTGAGACACAGAGATTTTAATAGGATGAATGCTAGCTTTAGAGCTTATATTCTTTGGTATTGAACTAAGACTTATTTATACTCTAATAATGTAGTACTAATGCTAAATAGACTTTAAATTATAAAAAGTTTTTAAAACCTTTGCATATGATTTCCATTTTCTTTAAGTTGGAATTTAACTTGAAACAATTTCTAGACTCTAGACCTACTGCCTTTCCAAAGTCTCAGAAGCAAGTTATCAAAGTGATTAGAATTCCCATGAGATCTAGAGGTTTATTTTCCTTGTGGTTAATACTGTGTATGTAACACACTTCTGCACCAAAAAAGAATCAGGTATTGGATCAATGTCTACTTGCACCTATAGATTACAGTAAGGAGAGTAGAAGAGAAAGAGTATTGACTTGGGAGTGACAAAATATAAGTTTAGTTCTGAATTTGTCACTTAGTAGCTGTATGATCTTAGACAAATAATGTTTGCCTTAATTTTATCATTACAGTAGGGAGTATAGCAATAATTTTTCTACTTTTTCAGAAAGTGGATGTAAGAATCAAATGTGAAAATATGACATAAACTGGGGGGTTATTCTATCACATTCCAGATATTTGAGCTTTATGCTTTAGAATTATCTTTACAATAAAAGCCAATTAAAATGGATTATCCCTAAATTATAGTCTTAGAATTAATGACACTCAACTCTGTATACCTTTACAAATCTGCATTTTGTTTTGACAATATGCACTTCCAACAGTGGTAATAAATTAACTCAACATTTTACAAATCTTATTCCATGTTTTACTTTGTTCATTTTCAATATGAGAATGAAATTACTTGTTAATTTGGTGTTAAGATTAAGTTAGATGGGGCTGGGGATTTAGCTCAGTGGTTCTGCTGCCTGTCTTGAAAGCACAAGGACCCAAGTTCGATCCCCAGTACCAAAAAAAAAAAAGATTAAGTTAGATAAAGCATACCAGTTTATTTTATAAACTGGAAACAGCTATACAAGTACTATTAAATATTATCTATGATTTTGGGAATGTGTTTTGTTAAGCAGATAAATAAAATGGTGTTTTAACCTTTTGCATCAACTTTTTAAAGAAATTAATAAGCTTTATTTTTAGAGAAATTTTGAGTTTGCAGCAAAATTGTGAAGAAAATAAAGAGAATTCCATTCATGTAAAATCTCCTCCACTACTGACATTTCCATCCAGAGTGGTTCAATTTGTTAGAACTCCTGAACTTACTCTGCCACATCCAAAATCCATAGTTCACATTAGGGTAGACTCTTGGTGTTGCACTATGCGTTTTGACATTAAATTGTATGTACACATAGTTATAGTATAATACCCAATTTTGCCACTGCCCTGAAAAACTTGTACTCCAACTATTCATTTCTCTCCATCTCCCAACTTCTGGCAACCACTAATCTTTATACTGTCTCCATAGCTCTGCTTTTTCCAGAAAGTAATATTGTTGGAATTGTATACTACATAACTTCTTCATATTGGCTTCTTTTACTCAATAATATGCATTTAAGTCTTCTCTATGTTCTTTTGTGGTTTGCTAGATCATTTCTTTGTAGTGCTGAATAATACTGTTTGGATAAGTCACAGGTTATTTATCTATTCATCTACTTCCAACTTTTTGGTTTTTTTTGAGACAGGGTCTCACTATGCAGTTCAAGCCAGCCTTGAACTCACTATGTAGCCCAGCTGGCCTCGAACTTACTGTGATCCTTCCGCCTCTGCCTCTTGAGTGCTGCAATTACAGACGTGTGCCACCAAGCCTAGAGTTTGCTCCCAAGTTTTCACAATAATGAATAGATACTATAAATATTTATGTTTCTGTTTTAGAGTATACATAATTTTTCACCTCATTTGGGTAAATAACAAGAAGCTCAATTGCTAAATTGAATGGTAAAACATAAGAGTACATTTCGTTTTGTAAGAAGGGGCAAAAGCATCTTCCAATGTAGCTGTGCCATTTGCATTTCCACCAGCAGTGTTTCACATCCTTTGCCGCAGTTGGTGTTAGTGTTTTGGATTTTGGCCCTTCTAACAGGTGAGCAGTGGTATCTTCTTGTTGTAGCTTGCAATTCCCTGATGATGTATGATGTCAAACAACTTTTCATATAATTCCTTGCCATCGGCATATCTTTTTAATCTTACCTCGTTCAGGTTGTTGTCCATTTTTAAATCTGTATTTTGGATAATTGACATTTATTAATCTTTTGCAAATATTTATCCAGATTGGTGGCTTGTCTTTGCATTTTCTTGACATTATCTTTTATATAGTGGAAATTTTAAATTTTAATAAGATCCAGCTTGGTTATTTCCTTAATTTATCATGCATTTGGAGTTGCATATAAAAAGTTACTGCCATACCAAAAGTCATCTATCATTTTCTTCTATGTTATCTGTAGGAATTCTCCAGTTTCAGATTCCAAATTTTAGGTCTATATTTTATGATCTTTTTTGAGTTATCTTTTGTGAGCCATAAAAAATCTGTGTCTAGATTAATTTGTGTGTGTGTGTATGTCTGAGAGTGAGCTCATGTGCACATGCGTGTATGTGTCTTGTTGTTCCAACATAATTTTTTATCAAGACTATATTTGTTCCTTTGTTAAATATCAGCTGAATGTATCTATGTGTCTGCTTCTGGGCTCTCTTTTCTGTCTCACTGATTTGTCTATTCTTTCACCAGTTCCACATTGTCTTGATACTATAGCTTTACGTAAGCCTTAAGGTTGGTTAATGTCAGTCTGCTGACTTTGTTCTCCTCCTTTCAGTGACTTGTCCTGGTTGTTCTTTTTTCCTCTTCATAAAGAGCTTGAAATCATTCTCTTGATATCCACAAAATAACTTGCTGGGATTTTGATTGAGACTGTCTTCCAAATATCAAATTGGGAAGAATTGATAGCATTGGGATTCCTTATCCATTTATTTAGTTCTGTGATTTATTTAAAGAATTTTGAAGTTTTCATATATATCTATGTTTTGTTAGATTTATCTTTAATCATTTCTTTTCTTAAGTGACGATGTAAATGTGGTTCTTTTTCAATGTGTTGTTTATTGCTGGTATGTAGGAAAGTGGATTTTTAAAATTTTAACCTTGTATCCTGCAAATGTTTTCTTTTCTCTTTTTAAATTTTATTTTCAGTACTGGGGATCGAATTCAGGACCTTGAGCTTACAAAGCTAAATGTTTTCTTTTTACACTAAATGTTCTCTTTTTTTATTGATTCTTTTGGATTATCTACATTGATTATATATCATCTAACCTTTTTCTTACTCTTTCTTACTCTTTATACCCTTTCTTTCCCTTTCCCTTTCCCTTTTACTCCCCTCTCCTCTCTCCCCTCCCCTCTCCTGCCTTCCCTCTTCATCTCTTCTTTTCCTTTCCTGTTCTTGTCTTGCATTAGCTAGGTCTTCCTGTACAATCTCGAAAAGCAGTGGCAAGAGGGGACATTCTTGCCTCTTTCTTGATCTTAACAGCAAAGCTTCAAGTTATTATTATGATTTTAGTTATAGGTATTTTGTAGATGTTCTTTATAGTGTTGAGAAATTTCTACTCTACTCATATTTTGCTAAATATTTTATCATTAATGACTTCTGAAAATTATTTTTTGATGTCTATTGATATGGTTGTGTGGTTTTTCTCCTTTTGTGATATAGCAGATAATGTAAATTAATTTTTCAATGTTAAACCACCCTTGTCCAACTGGGATATGTGCTACTTGGTGATAGTGTAAAATTTTTTTATGAATTATTTGGTTTAATTTGCTAATATTTTGTTAATAATTTTTGCACCTATTGCACCAGATTGGTCTGTGGTTTTCATATAATATCTTTGGTCATGGTATTCAGGTAATGTTGGCCTTAAAAAAATAAGTTAGAAATACTGTCTTTCCCTCTGTCTTCAAAAAAAGATTGTAGACAGTTGGCATAATTTCTTTCTTAAATGTTCTCCAGTACGCCCATATGACTCTAGCATTTCTGTTTTGTATGATTATTAATTATGATTTAATTTCTTTTGTAGATATTTCTTATTTCTTCTTCTGTGAGTTTAGGAAGATTGTCTTTCAAGAAATTGAACCACTTTGTGTAGGTTATCAAATTTCTGGGCACAAGTTACTTATAATATTCCTTTTAAAGTCCATAGGGACTGTAGTGATATCTCCTCTTTTATTTCTGATATTAGCCTTAGTAGATGCTTATCCATTTTACTGATTTTTTCAAAGATCAAGCTTTTAGTTTTATTGATTTTTCTCTATTTATTTCATATTTTCAATTTCACCTCCAAATTTTATTATTTGTTTCTGCTAATTTTGGATTTAATTTGCTCTTTGTTTTCTTGTTTCCCAAGGTGGCAGTTTAAGTTATTGATTTTGGGTTTTTCTTCTTTTTTAAAATATGCGTTTAGAGCCAGGGGTGTAGCTCAGTGGCATCACACCTGCCTGGGAAGCACAAGGTC
This sequence comes from Heterocephalus glaber, assembly GCF_000247695.1. The sequence continues at coordinate 22,378,345 of NW_004624769.1, forward strand.
CTGAAATCAATTCCGGGTAGTACAAAACAAACAAACAAACAAAACATGCATTTAATGACATAATTTTCTTCTATCCACAGATATGTATAATACACATTGTTATTTTATTTATTTATTTATTTTTTTGGTACTGGGGATCGAACTCGAGTCTCTGAGCTTGTGCAGCAGGCAGTGAAACCACTGAGCTAAATCCCTGGCCCCACATTGTTATTTTAAACTCATCTGTTAGATCAACTAAAAATAAAAAAGTCTTTAGCTTACTTTTACTTATATCTTCTCTTATACTCTACTTAGAGCTGAGTTTTATTTTATATCATTTTCATTCTCTCTGATGAATCTCTTAAAACATTTCTTGTGAGATAGGTGTAATGGAAGTTTCATCAATTTTTTAATGAAAGTCTTTATTTCTCGTCACTTTTGAAGGATAATTTCTCATGGCACAGAATTTTCAGCTGGTTGTTTTTATTCCTCTCAATACTTTAAATATTTCACTGCACTCTCATCATTTCTTTTAAATTCATATGTTAAAAACAAAAATTATATTAATAGGGTAACATGATATTCCAATACATAGCATTTAAATTGCATAGCATTTAAAACAGGCTAAATATATCTATCTTTTGAAAACTGTCATTTCTTTTTGGTAGAAACTTTTTATTTTTTTTAATCATTAATTTTACTGGTACATTTTAGGTATACAATATAATGACATTCATCATTGGAAATTTGCACCTTTACATAGTCTCTCTTGGTTCTTATTTTTCACCCTTGCCCAGCCCTCCCTTCAACCCCTCCAATGCTCCCTATTTACAAAGACTTGGTTTCTGTTTTTTCCTTTTCTCATATTTATTCCTTTCTCTTCTTTCCTTTCCCCTTCCCCTCCCTGGTGAAAACTTTTAATATGCTTTTTTCTAGCTTTTTGAAAAGTGCATTGCATTATTGTTATTTATTGAAACCCAACTGTGCAGTAACATATCAGAACTTTTGCTCTTATCTGTTAACTCATCCTCTCTCATCTTGTTTGCAAGGTTTTTCTGAAGAGAAGTCAGATGCAATTATTATCTTTGCTCTTTTATAGGCAAGACATTTTTCTACCCTGGTTTCTTGAAAGATTTTTTTTTTTGCTTAAATTCTTTTATTGGTACATTTTACGTATACAATATGTTTACATTTATCATTGGGAACTTGTACAGTGCCTTGAGTATAACAACCCATATATATAACAAACCACCCAAAAGATAACAAACACAAAAATAAAGAGGGCACAGTACGTGTATCAGGTTTTTTTTATTACTTAAATTCTTTTATTGGTACATTTTAGGTATACAACACATTTACATTTCTCATTGGGAATTTGTACCTTTACATAATCTCTCTTGGCTCTTATTTTTTCCCCATTCCCAGCCCACCCTTCCCTATTTATAAAGACTTTGTTTCCATTTTCCCTTTTCTTATAATTTTTCCTTTCCTTTCTTGAAAGATTTTTTTATCTTTGACTTTTTTTTCAATCTGAAAATGATATACAAAAATATGGGTTTGTTTCCTTTTTTCATTTATCTTGCTCGGTGTTCTCTGAGTTTCTTGTATCTGTGGTATGCTATCTAAAATTTTCAGTCATTATTTTTTCAAATATTGGTCCTCATCCTCTCTTGCTTTCTTCTTCACTGGCTTTCCCATTATACATACCTTATACCTTTTGTAGTTGTCTCACAGTTCTTGGATTTTTTGCTGTGTTTCTGTTCCAGTATTTTTTCTTTGTTTTTTAGTTTCAAAAGTTTATCGTGATATCCTCAAGCTCAGAGATTCTTTTCTCATCCATGCCCAGTCTACTGAGATCATCAAAGGCATCGTTCATTTCTCTTAGTTTTTTTTTAATTTGCAACATTTTGTTTTCATTCTTTCTTAGAATTTCCATCTTTTTCCTTACATTATTCATCTCTCCTTGCATATGTTCTATTTTTTTCACTGAAGCCATTGGCATATTTTCTCATGGTTATAGTACTCTGGTCTGATAATTTCATTTTCACTGTCATATATTATTCTGGTTTTGAGGCTTATTCAGGTTCTTCAAAACCTCCCACCCCATCATTTTTTAATATGCCCTGTAATGTTTTCTTGAGATGCAAACATGTACTGGGTGGAAGGAATTTTAGTAAGAGGCCTTTAATGGGGTGCTGGTAAGATGGAAGGGGAGGGAAATGTTCTACATTTCTATGATTAGGTTTCAGTCTTTCTGCAAGCCTGTGCCCATGGACTGTGAACTTCACCAGTACTTCCCTTCTTCCTCCTCCCCACTTAGGTGGGACAAGATGGCTAGAGAGAGCTGGAAACATATTTTCTGTTCCTCAGGTTGGTTAGGCTCTGATAAGACTTCAGTAAATTAGTCTCTGATAAAATGTTTTTCCTGGGGGCAGACTTTGCTAAGAATAGAGTGCACTGGCTTCTTTCAAAATAGTTACTCCCATACCCTCCTGCACCTACCCTACCCACCCCCAGTCAGAGCAGGAGATTTGTCTGATACAGTGAGGAGCTGGTAGAATTCCTAGAAGAAAAACTCATGAAGTATGGGAGCCCTTATGAATGTTTTACCCTGGAGTTGTAATTTTTTGATACATAATAATTATACATATTATGGGGTACAGTGTAACAATTTGATACATGCATATAATACATAATAATTAAATCAGGGCAATGATAATTTCCATCCCTTTAATCATTTATCATTTCTTTATGCTGGGAAACTTTAAACTCCTCTCTTCTAGTTCTTTATAAAATATATAATGAATTGTAAACTGTAGTCATTCCACTTTGCTGTAGAACTCTAGAATGTATTATCACTACTTAACTGTCCCATTATTCAACTCCCATCAATGTATCTCTACCCTTGCTTGCCCCTAATGACAAGTATTTTATTCACTACTTCTATTAAATCAACTTTTAAAGCTATGACATATCAGTGAGACAAAGATAGACAAATGGGATTCTTCCAAACTAAGAAGCTGACAGCAAAAGAAACAACCAACAGAATGAAGATAAAATCTGCAGAATAGGAGAAAATATTTGCAAACTATTCACCTAGCAAAGGTGAATACTGTTCAGAATATATAAGGAATTAAAACACTTAGCAACAAAAAAATCCAATTTATAATTAAGCCAATGATTTCAATAGGCATTTCTTTAAAATGATATATAGGGCTGGGGATTTAGCTCAGTGGTTTCACCGCCTGCTGTGCAAGCACAAGGACCCGAGTTCGATACCTGGTACAAAAAAAAAAGATGTATAAATGATCAAAATGCTCAACATTAATAATCATTGGGAAAATGCAAATAAAATCATAAATAAGATATCATCTTTCCCCAGTTATACTGGCTATAATGAAAATAGTAAATGTAATAGTAATATAAATAGTAAATATTGACAAGGCTGCAGAGAAATGGGAATTCTTACACATTATTGTTGGGAATGTAAATTAGTACAGTCATACATAGAAGCCATTATGGAGTTTCCTCAAAAAACTCAAAGTAGAACTACTTTTTATCATCCAGCTATCCTATCACTGAATGTACATCCAAGGGAAATAAGTATATCAAAGAGACATCTGTGCTCCATGTTTATTGCAGTACTATTCACAGTATCGAAAAAATGGAACCAACCAAGGTGTCCATCAGTGGATAAATGGTCGAAGAAAAGGTAGAATATTAATAATAGAATATTATTCAGCCTTAAAAAGAATGATGTTCCATCATTTGTAGCAACATAGGCAGAAGTGAAGGATATTAGTGCAATATGCCAGGCACAGAAAGACAAATACCTCCAGAGTTTTTAACTCTCAGAATTGTCCATACTGTGTCTAGCACCCATCAATTACAGCTCAAATTTTCTACTGGTCTCCACAGAGGTATCTGCCTTAGCAAGCTGTGATTCTCTGAATCTGTCTGTCTCTTCAATTTTTGGGGTAGCAATTTTTCCTGTGACCTCATTTCTCTGACAGATCTAAAAACAGTTAATTGTATTTCAGTTGGTTTAGCTTTTTACTTGCTGTTAGGAGGTAGTAGTCACTTCAAAGCTTATATGCTGGCCTGGAAACCAGAAGAAGCTCATTTTAAAAAATATTTTAAAACACCATTTTTCTTTGTTCATTTACCTATGTTCAGCACCTTATGACAGTAATCTGCAAAATATGTGTGACTTAATTATGACAATCAGTTGGAGGTGGATGTAAGAGAGATGAATTGTTCCACGGAGAAGGCAGATGATTCTTATAATGAATGAATTGAGTTTCACTTAGGAGTGATATTGTTGCAATACCACACTATCCCAGCATTCTCCTTAATCAAGGCTTTGTGTTCCTCATTCTCTTGATGACATGGAAGATGGTGTTAATGGTCATGATTATGATGGAAATTAGTCAACTAATTCTTAATGAACACATATTGTAACAAGTGTTTGTTCTGTGCTAGGTACATGGTGATTTTCATATATTGTCACACTTAGTCATAATCACAATCTTGCAAAATAGCAATTAATTCTCATTTTAGTGATGAGAAATCAAGCCTAGAACTTGTCCCAGACATTTTAAAAGATGATGAAAGCTCATTAAGATAGACAGTGGTAGACATGTGTCTTCTCCTTCGGGTGGCACAGTCCAGAGCCTATTAATCTTTGTTAGAACTAGAGACTGAAAATAAAAGACAATCAAAAACCACTTTTTTTTTCTGTACCAGGTATCAAACTCAGTACCTTGTGCTTGCAAGGCAGGTGCAGCACCACTGAGCTAAATCCCTGGCCCAAAACCACTTTTAAAAGAAGTCAAATATATACTTAAATTAATAATCATTAATGAAACTTAATACATGAAACTCAACAGCTATTAGTGAAGTTGGAGAAATTAATAGGAAATTGTAATTCCATGTCTCATAAAGATTATATATTTTATGTGGCCCATCAAAATGATCTATCAATTAAAAACAATAATCTGTTACAACAAACTTAAAACATTTGCTATTTAGATATTGAATAAAATAAATCCTGGCCATAAGAAATCCATGCCTTCGGCACTTTGTAATCAAAGTACTGAAAACTAAAGTCAAAGAAACAGAAGAAATCTTGAAAACAGTCAAACCATCTCTTAGAAAAACAGGTGAAATAATAATAAGCTGTGATGAAGGAAAACCGAGTATGTCTACTTAGAAAGAAGTTCTTCACAAAGAAGATAAATAACAACAGTAGAAAGCATGGAACAAGGAATAAAGAGAGATGAATAATAGAGAATATCTAGATAAATACAATAGACAATTTTTCTCTAATTTAAGATAAGTTTTGTGGTCGAAAAGAAAGTTACACATTATCTAGTAAGATACTGAATATATAAATGCAAGTGAATAGACAACTATAATAAAAAAGGTGGAAGGCTAAAGGAACCTATATCATGGTTAAGATCGCTACATTGCATTTTCTGTGGTAAACTATTGATTCCAGGTAGGCTGTGAAAAGTTAAGTGTGTATATTTTTAATCTCTAGAGTAACTACTGACAAACAATACAAACTGATATTGTCAAGACATGATGGATTACAGTGGAATACTGTAGTGGATTAATTAATGGTCAACTTGAGTAGGAACATCCAGCAGAAAAGAGACAGCGTGGTTCTGAGCATAGAAGACCCACCTGAGGATAGCTGTTAGAACACGAATAAAAGGAGAACAGGAGGGGAGGATTTCATGCTGATTTTCCTTACTCCAGAATCCTGGGGACTCCGCTGCGGTTCACCTATGGGGGCAGCTCAAGACTCCAAACAGCACCTCACCTTCCGCCTGCCTCCCACACTCGGAAGAGCAGAGGCTGCTGAGCTTTGGCTGCTGTTCTCTTCCGAGGCGCTCTGATCTGCCACTTGCTTGGGCGTCATCTCCCGGCTCTAGGCGCAGACTCTCAGCCTTCCTCACCCGCCCCTGGGCTTTTCGGTGCAGGCCTTCAGTCTTGAGACATCGCAGGCTCCTCGGATGGGGAATCATAGACGACATTTGCCGTGGGCTCCAGGCAGTCGGCTGGATTCTTCGGATCTCCAGCGCGGAGACAGATCTCTTTTACTCTTCCGCATTTGACCTTTGGAGTAAATATTATAAAATAATCCTATAAATTATGTGTCCTGTATTAAGTTTACTCCCTTGCAAACCCTGACTAAAACAATGTTTGCACAAACCTAGAGGAGATAGGAAAAGAGAATGAGAGGAAATGCAAGAAAATAAAACAAATAATAAAATCGTGTCTATATCAGAAGATGTTAATAACATTGCATACAAATAGTTTCTACAGGCCAATTAGAAGATAGAGATTGTCAGAAGGATTAAGAAATTATGAATGAAGTTATCTTCGAGAACCTCACTTCAGGGCCTGGGATCTAGCTCAGTGGTGCCAGGCCTGCCTAGCAAGTGCAAGGTCCTGAGTTTGATCCCCAGTACCACAAAAAAACCCAAAACCAAACAAACAAAAAACCATACCAACTAAGCGAAATGAACTTGAATGACTAAATTAATATAACAAAGTATATTTGAAAACAAGCAAAATTACAAAAGATTAAGACTGATAGTACTGAATGGTAAAAGGGAAAACCTATCAAGAACATAAAAAAATCCTAAATTGTGTTTAAAATTATGCAAGAATGTAGTGACATGAATTATCAAACTGAGATTGAATATATATACATATATAAATTAATACAAAATTAATCAATTTATAGGAATAGGGTTTAGAAGAAAGTGCACTGAAAACATTTCAGAGACAATATTTGTGAGTCAGAAATAATGCTATTTTCCTCCTATTCATTCTATCTTGCTCTGTATTCCACTTTTTGTTCAAGAATGTAATTATTCTAATTATTTAGGTGTTAAATTACAAAAAGAAAAGAAAAGTAAAAACTAGGGCAGTAAAACATCTTGTAAGAGTTGATAGACTGCTGTTTGTATTTACAGATATATGTTTAAATGCATATTACTATTACATATGCTATTCCATTCTTAAAGACAGAGTTACATTTTATGTGTAGTCCAGCTCTAATCTCAGTGTTTTTTGAACCACAAAAGTTGTTGAAATGGTATTTTATATATAAGATTCTGGCTTCAAAAAATTTTAAACAGAAAACAAGAAACAAAGCAATTCATTTGAGAAGTCTTGATATTCCCAACAAGAAAATTTTATGTGCATATCTGCACTCCTTACACACTGTTTTAGTATTTCAGATACTTGTTTGAAGAAAAATCACCTGAGTACTACTTTCAAAGGATGTTTTTGGTGGGCCAGGGATTTAGCTCAGTGGTTTCTCCACCTGCTGCCCAAGCTCAAGGACCCAAGTTCGATTCCTGGTACCAAAAAAAAAAAAAAAGGAATGTTTTCGGGCAGTGATGACACCAGGTGATTATGGGTTGAATTATTGGCTGGTAAATCAGAAAACTATCAAAGCCCAGTATTGCACTGACTAGTTTCTCCCATCACAACATTCTAACAGGGCTCTAAGACTAACAAACAGTTGGGTCAACCACCTCACTTTGTTCAAACATACATCTCTCATGGAGAAAACTTCTTGCATGAAGGCCAAGAGAGCACAGAGAGAAAACACAACTGAAAGACGAGTAATGGAAACTAGAGTGGGAAAAGGTAATAAAAAGGGGAGGAGTATTAACCTTCCAAAGAAACTCTATTGTTCTAACCCCAGAAGATAATAAATTCAGATTCAGCCTGTCATAGATCTATAGGGTCAAGGAAATCCAAGTCTTTTTTGGGATACCCAATCTTGTGAGCAACCTAAAATTACAAGTAACACAAAAGTAACTGAAAATTTGGACCAGCCATCCTTCAACATTAATAGGTTATTTAATGTCTCCTGTCCCAACAATGCAATTCAAAATGATGGTTCCCTCCTGGGAAGTAACATGAAGATGGTGAGGAGGAGGAGAAACCACTGGGTATGAACAGCTTTATTCTCATCAAAGGCAAACTCTCATTTGTATGTATGTTCCAAATAATTCATGTCATGATAAATCTTCTACTAAAACTTGGATGAATATTGTTTAATGAATAATTCACACCCATGGGAATATTTACTCTCAGAAAGGCTTTGAAGTTTTAAATATGTCAACCACAAGAAATAACACAGTATTAGTTACTTTGGGCTGCTAACCATGAGAAATAAATTAAAACCTCTGAGAATTCTAAGACTAATGTAGTACCAAAAAATAGAATAAAAGAGGAAAAATCCTCCTTTCCGAGTCAAGAAGAAGGTTGCAAATCACTCGTAAAGAGAGAATCCATAGAAAATAACAGGCCTAAATATGTTTCATATATAAATCTAGGTGGGAATAATTTTATTAAAATTAAACCTTTAATTAGTAGGGAGACACTTTTGGCATATGAAAGATGCCATATTTATTATTATTTAAGTTTTCAAACATTGTAATATCCATCTAAAAAGCTACAATTTTGGATTGTCATTAATGATAATGGTAAAGCGTGCTAAAATAAGCAAATTGCTATTTCAATTACTTCCTCTTTCAACATAAAGACTTTCAATGCAGTATCAAGAAACTAAGCTATGTAATTATAAATGAAAGCTTTGCCAGACTACAAACATTACAACATCTTATCAGTCATAGTTATGGATATTATCCAATACCAAGAAGCATATTACTTTTGACAGCTGGACCCAGGCTATGTAGGCAGTTCTGCAAGACGGTAGGCACTAGTGTCATGTGTGGAAAGTGGGAGTAGCCACTGTAGCTCAAGTTTATGTGCTGTTATCAAGCTCCACTGATTCATCTTTTGTTTTGACAGCTCAGCTCTTTGGTTTTGGTCTTCATAGGCTCAGAAAAGGAGGCATTTGGAAGGACCACTAAAGACAAGATGAGGATTTGGTGTTCTTTGTAGGTAGAAGCAGAAGTTCTGCCATAGAAGTGACCCCTGAGTCTAGCTTCTCCCTAAGTAGATATTGCTTTTGCCTTAGATATGATGCCTGGAACATCATTGAACATAGTGATCGCACATAACAATGATATTGTCTGATAGCTATACTGATAAGAACTTTACATAGATTATCCCATTTATTCTGACAACTCTGTGAAATATTTGTCACTTTACAGACCAGAGATATGAGGCTCAGGGAGAATATATACTTAACTAAGATCATATAGTTAATAATTAGTGCAAGTGGGGCTCAAACATAGGTAGTCTGATGTCACCCAGTTTACTCTCTAACCTATCCTGTCTGTGGTATACACACCTGCTGGTGAGCAGTATCATCCTCATTTCTTCTTTAGCTCTGCCACTGAACACGCTGGGTGGCTGGCTACAGCTGGAGCCAGAAACATGTACATTAATTGCACATCTGAACTATGCTTTTTCTTTTTTTAAACTTCCCTCTTTCTTTCATATACCTGAAATGTCAGGCATATAAAAGTGGTTCTAGTTTCCTGGAAATTTTTCTTTAAACATTCTTAATGTCTTTGTGGTTTTGCTTTTGGCCTTTGCCTAAAATGTCTCATTTTTTTCTTCCTACACAAACTCTGTTTCCAAGTCCCAGGTTAAATACCATTTTGTCTGTGAAATATTCCCTGTTTCCTTATCCACCAATACTTTGTTGAACTTTTATTTCAGCACATTATCTTTGTATTCTGGTCTGACCTACATAAATATTTGTCTGCATCATTAAATAGTAAACCCCTAACGGACATGGGCAATGTTTTGTCCCAGCTGTGCTTTCCCTGTGTGAAATGCAGCGAGTGTCTAGTCAACAACGGGAACAAACTGAATGGCTGGATAAGGCTTGCCAGCTGCTGAAGTCCACCTCCAAGATGTGTTATGTTTCTCTGAGTATTTTTTTAAAATGTTAATGAGTTATTTTTTTCCACTGTAAAGTTTCTTTGCAATCCTTTACAGAGATGGTGGAATGATGGTGGAATGAATGATATTTTATTTTAAATTCCATTATGAATAGGCAGTTATATAATATGTAACATATATATATATATATAGAGAGAGAGAGAGACATGCAAATAAGAGAGAACTTATTGAAATGAAATAACAAAGTCCATTTGTCCATATAAATGCTATAAAATATCAAGAAACCAAATTATATTTGGTAAAAGAAACTAGTTCTTAAATTTGAAAACAACAGTTCTATTTATGATAAGACCTTATCCCCTCCAAATTAGTTTACAGTAATGTTGTACACAGGAAGAAATACAGTGGCACATATTTCATGAGATTCTAGAAAATAGTCCTGTTTCTGAAAGTTCACAGAAAACAGAGAAAGTAAAAATTAAAAAAGTAAAAAGAGCCTTCTGCTAATGGAAACTTTCTAAGAATTGAGGAGAAGAGGAACCATCCCTCAAAGCTTTAGTAAGTTTTATGTGACTAAAAATAGGGTTGTGTCCAGATGAGAATGTCAGAAATAATGGATTAAGCTCTAGCACCTTGTTTTAAATAGGTAATTTAAAGAGGGGTTATTAAAAGTAGAGATTGTTAATGGTTTGCCTCAATAAAGTAACATTTTAAGAATCCCAGTGTTCTGAAATCTTTAAATGGGAGGATATACTTAAAACAAACAATAAAGTTGTGTGTGGCTTTCTGGAGCTACAATATTTTCTAGAACAAATAAGTAAATAAACATATAAAAACAGGAATTTCAAGAACCAGCAATAGCTACTTTATTGTGGCATGTTGAAAGCAACACTATCCATTCATTTCTAATATAAAATACTGTATACCGTCACCTAATTCCACACAGCCCGTACCTGATGAGAGAAACTCATGATTTGACTAAGACAGATTAGAAAGAGGAAGATAATATGGGGAAAATGGCACAACTAAATTTGCTGTGTTGTCATAGATAATTTATTATCAAGAATAAATCTACTGGGACAATACTGAAAGACATGAAGGATGAATAAAATATTCACTCCTCAATCACTGTGATGACTTCCTTGCCTCCTCTTGCTTTGTTGAACTTGCTTTGTTTGTCACCTAGTGCTGGGCAACTGCACTATAGTGTAATTACTCCCAGCATATTTACTTCCTCTCTCTTGGACCCTTTTTACACCTGTTATCATCTTCATCCCCATACTCTGGCTGCCCACATTTTGAAATTTTGGATTACTACCCAATGCCAACTCTTTGTTTATACAGCACATCCCACTCTCACCTTTGCAAGGGCATTGCTCCAGCAATTCTTCACTCTCTCTCCTGCATCATAATTTTTTCTTTTCTACTGGATCATTCCAATTGACACCTAACTTGGTGTCATCTCCCCATCTTAATAATAAAAACAATATACTGGGCCAGGGATTTAGCTCAGTGGTTCTGGTACCTGCCTTGGAAGCCCAAGGTCTCGAGTTCAATCCTTGGTACAAAAAATAAATAAATAAAGAAAGAAAGAAAGAAAGAAAAACAATATACTTTCTTCTGATCCCAATTCTGCTACCTGTTACCAACACATTTTCTTTTCTTTTTTTATTAAGTTTTTTTGGTACATTTTAGGTATCCAGTATGATGACATTCATCATTGGGAATTTGTACCTTTACATGATATATCTTGGTCCTTATTTTTTTCCCCCTTCCTCTGCCCTCCCTTCAACCCCTCTGCCCCTCCCTATTTTCAAAGACTTTGTTTTCATTTTTTCCTTTGCTCATGTTTTTTTCCTTTCCCTTCTTTCCTTTCCCCTACTCCTCCCACTTCCCCTTCCCCTTTTGATGTCAGACCCGGTACACTCTTGGATTTCTACAAATTTACTTTCCTTCTTTATCAGTCTCCTTTGCTGGTAGTTCTACCCTTATATTTTAATTTTGGAGCTGCCCAATGCTCTGGGATATTGATTTTCTTCTTTTCTTTATCTGCGATTGTTACCCTTCATGATCTCATCCAGTTTGAGGGCTTTAAATATCACACACAAGCTGGTAACTCCCTTATTTGTACCTCCAATTTAGAGCTTCCCTCCGAATTCCACACTAACATATCCAAATTTATTTTGCTGTTTCTTTCTGATGTCCAATCTTAAACTCAGAATGCTCAAAATTGTTCTTGCCTTCAAACTTATTTTACTTATATCTTTTGCCATCTCAGTGACAATTCTAGCCTTCTATTTGCTCAGGTTAACCATCTTGGATTCATTCTTTGCTTCTCTTTCTCACATCTTCTATCCAATCTGTCTAGAATCTTGTTTGGTTTATCTTCAAATTGCATCTAGAATCTGGCCTCTTTTTTTACCCTGACCTTCAACTGCTAATGTCCTGGTGTGGGCCACTGTCAAGTTTTGCTTGGTTGGTTCAGTGGCTTTCTCATTTATCTCCTGACTTTTACCTTTACTTCTGCCTTTTGGCTATTTGATTCTCAACACAGCAACCAGGGTCATATTTTAAAAACCTTCTACAGGGCTGGGGATTTAGCTCAGTGGTTTCGCCCACCTGCTGAGCAAGCACAACGACCCGAGTTCGATCCCCAGTACAAAAAACTAAATGAATAAAATTTTTTTAAAAAAGCCTTCTACATATTGGATCACTTCTCTGTTAAAACCTTGTAACATATCCCCATTTTATTCAGCGTGAAATTCAGCATTCTTTACAATAGCTTCCAGGACCAATATTATTTGCTCCTTCTTCCACGTTTCCTCTTTAATTTCTTATTCACCTACCCATTTCAATTCTACTTTAGCAATAACCTCACCTTCTGCCCCAGCTCTTTCCTCTGTCTGAAACAGTCTTCTTAATTCCGTCACTTTCTTCCAGTCTTTGTTCAATGTTATTTTCTCAATGACACCAACATTAATTTCCTACTTTAATATTATATTCTGACTTCTTCCTCTGCTCTCCTGATACTCTCTTTATCCTACTTTTCACTATTTTTTTCTCATAGCATTCATCACTTTTGAACACACTAGAGAATTTCTTTTTGGTAATTTTATTTTTTTAATTTTTATTTTTTAAAATTTTATTTTATTGGTACATTTTAGGTATACACTATAATGACATTCATCA
>NW_004624769.1:22392106-22409674 GCF_000247695.1 Heterocephalus glaber
ACCCTGCCAGCATTTGTTATTGGTTGATTTCATGATAGCAGCCATTCTTTCTGGGGTGAGGTGGAATCTCAGTGTTGTTTTCATTTGCATCTCTCTCAAATGACCAGTGGTGTTGAACACTTTTTCATATGTTTATTTGCTATTTCTACTTCTTTGTTTGAGAAATGTCTGTTCATTTCAGATGCCCATTTTTGGATTGAATCTTTAAATTTGGGAGGTCTGATTTTTTTTAAGTTCTTTATAGAGTCTAGATAGTAGACCTTTGTCTGATTTACATTGCATCCTAAATGTCTTCATTCTTTGGAAAGAAAGGTCCAAGCAGGCAGAGATCTTTGTTTTGTTCACACGTATAAATAAAATTATTAAAGCAGCACTTGTCACTTAGCAGGTGCTCATTGTGTTTCTTTTTGAATAAATTGAATGTGAACAAAATTTTATACCATGCGTAATCTATTTTCAAAAGTTGTATCTGAATTTAGATGGATATTTTGAGGCTATATCAGAGAAATTTTATGCAAATACTTATTTCTAATGCATTTAATTCTTTTAAATAATTTCTAAGAGATGTGTTTCCCATTAAATGTTAGACTTTGGTTTTGGATACTGTGCTGCCATCTAATGAGGTAAATATAAATTGCATAAATTTCCTTCTTTCCTGTTGTTGCTGTAGCTTTTTCTTCAAGAACACTTCTAACCATCATGGAGTCTCAACTATCTGTGGGACTATTAAACAGTAACTTTTGTTTCAAATCCTTGAATGCATGCAAGTAGAAGCCTGCAAACAGCTCTCTTGAAGTCTGAAAGCATCCAGTTTACAAAGCTGATGCAGAGTAAAAGATTATATCAATTACAAATATATTATCTCTACTCTAAATAACATTTGGACAGGAAAGTGGAAACAAATCATTTTAAGGGTCACACTTTTATTTACAAAATAAACCATTGGATTGACCTTGCACTGACCTAAAATGTGGGGATTTTCTTTTTCATAAAATACGACCTAAAAGAAAAGTTTGCCAACAACTCAGGAGAGTGAAAGTGAAGGAGTATATTTTGTTCACTACACCTGGAACTAAAAAGTAGTTTACTTGAGGCTAGAATTCTAGAATTAGCAGACTGCAATAGCTTCTCATGAGAAGCTGCTTTTGTATGAAATAGCTCATAGGATTATAGACACGGTTAAGCTTTACAGATTGTGACAAACGAAGATGCTGAGGTCAGAGCCTGACAACTGGGGTTGATTATGGAGTACCATTCTGGAACAATTAAATGAAGACTCACTAACAACAACAAATGGATATTTGACCTACTTATTGCTATGGATCCAATATTTTATGTCAGCTGTGCAGATGGAAGAATTTCCTGTTGGCCAGACATAACCCACAGTACGTTGACCATTGCATAATCTGCCCTTCGTTCATCTATTTTTCTCTTATAAGCAATTGTTTTTCTAATTTGTTCTATATGGTTGCTAGGAAAAGTTTCCTCTATTTCCTTTAACTTATTATTATTTTAAATTTACACTCTGTATATATAGTACATTCATAATCTATGTTTTTACAAATTATCTATACCTGAGGAAAATCTGTGTATGATTCCAGATTATTTGAGATGTAATTGCCATCTCTTGACTGATATGACAAACTCTGAAGGAGCCTCTGACTCTTTTGTTGCTTTATCTTCTATAATTTATTCTGCCTAGTTGAAAGTTCTATTCTACATAAATTTTCTTTTTTGCAGTGCTAAGGATCAAACCCAGGACCTTATAGATGATAGCAAATGCTCTACCACTAAGATATATCTCCAGGTGAAGCTATGTTCTATTCTTCATTCACTCTTCTATCTGAATTAGAAAACTATAATTATCTGTAATATCATATGAATGGCAGGAACACTAGTCTAAAGAATTCAAAAGGCTTGACTTTACTTGTAGAAATTGAATTGTTTTAGAATATTCTTAGTCCTGACCTTGTCCTTGGAATGAAGTATTAATTTATTTAAATTACTTTGTATTAAAAAATACAAACAACTTTATTTTTATCTTTTCAGAAGTATTAGCAATCTGGTAGGTTTTTAAAGGCTGCTGAGCTGCTCCTTATGTTTGGAAAGGTGAATGACATGCTTTAGTGTAATTAATATGCAAATCAAAGTGAAAATCATTGTTATAAAAGATTATTATATTTTGTGACCTTATTCTTTTAGAAACTTTTGGTTTTTTAACAATCATGTAAAACTCATATTCAGATAGTCTATTTCCCTTTTTAGTTTCCACATCATATGTCTCTAAACAAGCAGAAGCCAACTAGAGATGTCAGATATCTCTTTCTTATATAAATCCTCCATTCATGCCTCCCCAAATTGTTCATTTGGTCAAAGTGTTCAATCATCCCAAAAAGATGAGAACCATTTCCTGTCAAGGGCATGAGTGCCTGTGAACCCCATCAAAAAACTCAAAATCAAGTCTGGGTAAGAAGACAATTGGATTTTTATCTTATTCTAACAAATAATTAAATAGGGTTCAGTATATGTGAGTCATTTCTAAACCAGAGTATGGAAGTGATACTAAGGAATCTGTTTGTATTATTCAGCTTTTTTGCCTCTCAGAAAAAATACTCTACAACCACAACTTAAAGGAGGAGATGTTTAGGCTCACAGTTTTAGGGGTTCCAGTCCATAACTGGCTGGCTCCAAGGTAAAAAAATGCCTTAGTAGGAGGGTCTGGCAGAGGAAAATTGTTCCAGTAGGAAGCAGAGAGAAATGGGAGGAGCTTGGAAGAGACATAAACCCTCCAAGGCATGCCCCCAGTGACACACCTCTTCCTGCCAGCCCCACCCTCTAACAGCACATTTAACTGTGAACTCATCAATGAATCAATTCACAGGTGAAAATAGTGCCTCCATGATCCAATCACTTTCCCAAATCTCCACCTCTGAATGTATGAGGCTTTTGGGGTCATTCTATATCTAACCCATCATACTGTTCATCCTTGTGGATCTCAGGGTTGGTTTAATCCTCATTCATGAAATAGAGGGAGTCTATAGTGAATAAATAATTCATATGTTTAACAAGGAATTAAAACACTTTTTAATTGGTCACCATTAACTATAATTACCTTTGGACAGTGCAGAATCCCCCATACAGAATAGTGATATTGGCCAGTGACCTAGGAACTGGGAAACCTTCCTGCTAAACACAAAACCTCCTCCTTAACCCAGTTCTAAAAACACTCATGTCTTGTAGCAAATGCCTTATTCTCTTCAGTGCTTCCCTTAATGTGACTTCTTCCCTAAATGTACTATCCAACTCTGGGCATTTCTTTCTTACTACTTAGCACAATATGGCTTTTTTGGGGAACATTCTATTTTTTGTTTTTGTGTATCTCCTCCATTAGCCTTCAAAATCCACAGGGTTGGAACAAGATATCTTTGACTCCTCCTTACACAATCATTGGTTATTACACTATTTACCACATTAAATAATTGTTGACTAAATGAAAAATTGGCAACTTGTATCTTTTATTTGTACCATAAAATGCTTTAGGATAAGTGAGCATGTCTGAATTCCATTGATGAGCATAGTTTATTTTCGTATATGATCTCTTTCGTTCTATATACCAATGTCAGAAAATAATAGACATGTGAAGTAACTAGGGCTTGAACACACTTGAAAGTTGATCAATGAGTAGCTTTTATTATAACAATTCAGAACAGAATTATACTTCTCACAAAAATATTGCTGTTCTGGTAAGGGGAGCAGAATTGGTAAGCTGTCATGGGAAGTGTGATCAGTAAAGTAAGAGTGAAGCTTCATTTATTCCATTTATGAACATAATGATCTTGGACAAGTAGCTTGGCTTTCATGGGTTTCCCTTCTTTCATCTGATAAACCTGATGTTTATAGATTATTATTGTGCTGTATACCCTTCATGGACACAGAAATCTGACACTTATTTAGCAAGCATGGAAAACATCTAGAGATGATGACTGTCTTAGAGATCATGACACCCAATAAAAGCTTTAAAATTAGGAAACGAACTATTGGAAAATTCACAAAATAGTACAGAGAGAATGAACAAAGTTGGATCCTACTGCTAGGACTGAATCACTCAGGTAATTCACTTAGAACACTTCAGCCATCAATACACCCAGTGAACTGTTGGACTTGGTATCCTGCTTCTCATACTCTGAATTATCTTGAATAGCTGTGCTTTTTTATTTGTTTATGTGTTTTCCTCACTCCCTAAATATGCAAAGTATCAGGAGTAACAAATCAGCCAGACTCTATTCCTTTGCATATTTTTATTATTATTATTATTATTATTATTATTTTTGTACAGGGGATTGAACTTGGGTCCTTGTGCTTGCAAGGCAGGGGGCAGAACCACTGAGCTAAATGCCTGGCCCTCCTTTGCATATTTAACCAGAATATCTACCAGCTTTTTTTTCTTTCTTGCAGAAAGCCAAGGCCTTGCTTCCCTCTAGTGCAGCTGATTGGTTTGGGAGGTTGGGGAGGGGGGAGAATTTGATTATATCCACTTCGTGACAAAATAACAATCTAGTGAATTATTTAATCTTCTGATTTTCAGGCTGCTTAATATAACTTCATGGCCTGGATCCATACTTCGAAAATACTTCCTAGGCAGAACCAGGGGAATAGTTTCTGTGCCAACATTTACTCCTGTGCATTGGAGCACTCCCACTGTTCTGAAAGCTGCTGCTCCAGGTTCCAGAGGGCTGGAGGAGGATGTGCTTTTCTGACACTGCCAGCAGCAGCCCAAAAATCAGACTCACTAAGAAGAACTCTTGTCTTTGACTTTTGTGCTTATTCCAGGGTTCTGCTGCCCTAGACACCCAAAATTTGACTAATTCTGTGGGGTTAAAATGTACTCCATTGAAATATGTGCATATTGCCCCTTTTGTATTATCCAGTAGTTCCAGGAACTCTTGGCTAGTAAGGGGAATGGCTAATGCTGTCAAGTTGTCTTAATCTTAAAGAAATAATCTCCACAATTTCAAGAATCATTTTGGCTAGTTCTACTCTAACTTGCCATTCTCTTTGGTCCTGATCCCCAAAATTTTGATTATATTTTCAAGTGTTTTATTTAAACTTTGCAATTAAATATATACCCATATACAATTGTTATGTTTTATAAACTATATGTACAATTCACTTATTTAGCAAATAGTTAAGTACATATTTTGTTCTAGGTTCTGATAACACCATTGATGAACAAGTCTTGATTCCTATTCTCAATAGCATACAACCTTGTGAGGCAAATGTGTGTCAAAAATTATAGTACAATATTAAGAAGCATGGTATGTATCTCTACATATGTGTTCTTGGGGTAAAGTAGAAGGCAACTCAGCTCCTCAGTGGGGCAGGGGAGAAAGTGTTATCATGAGAACTGATCTGCAATTAGGAGGAAGAGGTATACTTTTTAATAGAAGTAGAATGAGAATGACATTTTAGAATGTGCCAACAATATTTGAAAAGAAGAGAGAAAAATGAACATATCATATTTGATGAAGATAGTCTGGGTATGATTGGTGTATATTGTGTAAATTGTGAAGCAATTTAATAAGTACTAAGTGTATACCACTTTCTTTTGGTGTGAAAGTGACATGATTGTATTTGAGCTTTAGGCAAGTCACTTTGGAAGCAGTCACTGTGAAAGATCACTGAACGTGGCAATCAGTGCATAGATATGTGCACACCTGTGCACACTTGTGCACACACATGTGCATGTGTGTGTGGTGTATAAGTAGAAATGCCTGGACAATCCTTTGCATGTCCAGAAGGGAAGCTAAATAAGACTGACAAAAAGTAAAAATGGAACATATCTATAAATGGACAGTTAAATATGAGTGCACCACTAATTTTGAATTAAATAAAAGGCTAGCATATGTAGATAAATTCACAAGATGTGTACATTTCCTCAGTCAGTGCTGTGTTTGCAAGCTTGAAGTGTCTAGCTTTGAGAATATGTGAACACATATGCCACTGAGTAGAACATTTGTTGGTTTATACACATAAATGCAGTGTGTATCTCAGAGCCATCTGTTGTATCCTTGGCTAGATGGTGTTAGAAAATCAGCAGATTTTTGAGGTGGCTAAAGAATGGCTTTCTGAAACATTATGAAGCCGCAATCTTAAGATTGGGAAGGATTTGGAACTATTGGGTTCTTTCAGTAAATGACCATCGTTTATTTATCTTTAAGCCTTACTTATTACTGAGTATGTCATCAGAGACACAATATAAGAAAAATAGGCAAATGTTATTTCTGGCTTCCTTTCCTCCTTCCTTTTCCTTTTATTATGTGTCTGCTATCTGCCAGGCTCTGAGCTGCATGCTGGCAGTATCAGGAAGACTACCACACAGATCCTGACCTTGTGGAACTAAGTTTCTCTAAAAGGAAGCAGACAGGACAAGAACTAATTGTGATATTATTAAATGGATATTATGATAATGGCCTGAGCCAAGACTTGGGGGAAGAGAGGAAAGAACAGTTTACTATTGCTGTTCAAGCAGGATGGTGGGAATCTTCACAGAGGAGGTGATACCTGACCTGGGTGTTGAAGGATGGACAAGATTTTTGCCTTGTTAGGAATTATGTCTACAGGAAATTGCAGACTTCATACAGACCATAATTTCTTTGCTATTCAAAAAGATCCACTGAACGTATGACCCAGTGAGTCAAGAACATAGGCACAAATGTTAATGCTAAGGCAGAGACTATTTCTAAAATTGGACAAACACTTGGATCTATTGCTGGGCATGATATTGGTGTGTGGAAGGAAAAAGAAAAAATAGTATTTGTTGGTTGTAACTATTTGCCAAGTTCATAATATTACACCAACAATCTGAAAAATCAATGAAGCAGGTATTGGTATCTTTTCATTTCTAAAGATGAGAAAAATGTTTAAGGTTGTTCTACCCTAACAGCCAACACTTGGAATTGGATTTTTCTGACAACAAAATCAACACGATTTTCACCACACACTGTTGCCTGTATTTATCTGCTTGAGTATACATGGAATATACACACAAATACATAATATTATAGAGAAATATATACATGTACATAGAAATACATACACATAACTATATGTACATGAAAATCTTATAGGTGCTCTTGACCATGGTATACATTTATGTTGTAGGGATATTTTTACTGATCAAATAAATAATCTGCAAATCAAGCATATTATGCTTTTTTTTTTTGGTACCGGGGATTGAACTTGGGACCTTGCACTTGTGAGGCAGGCGCCAGAACCACTGAGCTAAATCCCCAGCCCTAAACATATTATGCTTTTTAAAACAGAAGATTTATTTTAAAATAACTTGGGAAATTTGTATAAATGGATATTATTAGGCCCAATCCTGGCTTAAGCTGCACTCTTGTTTTATTTTGGTACAAAATATCAGTCAGATAGCCTGTATCTATGGCAAGACTAGGCAGTGCTGCATCCTTATAGCAGAGCGTTTCAACATGTAGCTCATTTACTGTTCACCAACAGTTGCAAGTGCTAAAATCTTTCCTGTCAACAGGTTGGGGATCTGGCCACTGAATCAGTGGGGCCATTTTGTTGACTTCATAGGGTTTTTACAAAGGAGATCAAAGGGATTCATTACGTTTCAATATATAACTTTATAGGACAGATGGAATCCACCTTGAAAGTCCCATGACACTTAAAGCCAGATTATCAAATGTTTTGGACACTAAAACCTATTAGCTTGCTTAGCCCTTATCCTCACACTGTCAGCACTTTTTAGCTTCATTTATAGGTAGTGGACAGTCCAATTTGAATTTTAACTACTGCCAAAGTTCAGTCATGGGTTAGAAGGATGGCCACTGAAATATGGGTTGTTATAATATGCTCTGGATTGGTATGTGGACTTGCTCTCTTGAGTGGTGATATCACACACATGACTAAATCACTTTGTTTGAATAAATAAACTACTCAGTCACAACTTTTGGGAAGAAGTCCAGAGCTTAAAAGAATGGTATTTGGCTAGGTGGTAGTATCACAAATCTGTTCTATCTCTGATGAGAAATGAGCTTGAAAGAAAGGTGATTATTCTTTCATCTTCCAGAAACTCCAAAAGGATTCTGTTCTTGCCCACATCTAACACATGAAGTACACATAATCTTTGCATTTTCCCCCTCAAGCCTTGAAACAAATTGCACTATTACAAATCAGAGAGAGCTACTTGAGTATCCCTATTTTTTCAATCAGTGGAAAGAAATGATTCCTGCTTATCCAAACTTAATAAAAGCTCAACAAAAAAATCTTGTTTTGTAAAAATCCTTTAGATATAATATCAGTATTTTAATATAATTATTTTATAAATTAAGAGGTTTAATCATCTTATTGTTTGAGGGTAATAAGAATTTAATTCAGTGTTTGAAAATATTTTAAAATATAATTAAGTCCCAATTGCTTTAAAATAGTCTCAATACTATATTGACTTTTGTATCTATGGCTATTTTAAATGGTGCTACAAAAATATTTTGGTTTTTTTGTAAGGTGACACTTCAAAGTTGTACAATTATTTGATTTTAATTTTCTTATACTTTAAAATAAGTAATTGAGTTGACTACACATTTTCCCAAATAGATAATATATTTGTTCAATTTTAAATGATTTCTTTATCCATCAACTCATGTTTTTAAAAAAGTATATTAAAATAATTGTACAGTATTTTTTAAATAATAGGGATACACAAGGCACTAAATTAAGCATATGATATTCAATTTCTAAAAATTACATATCTGTTTTTGTCTTTCAAAAAATATTTTTTCAAAAACACATATATGCCCTATGTATGCTTTGCAGATTTCTGGGTAATAAAATAAAAATTGACCACTATACATACTATGAAACATCTTAAGCTTAGTTTGCTTAAAACGCAAATTTTTTTTTTGTTTTTTAGAAAGGTGATTTGTTTATTTATTTTTTGTATTTTGGTGAGCAAAAACTGTGAGTCCTTTTTTTCTATCAATGTAAAATTTTCTTCCCAGCATGTTGTCAGGTATATTCTATAATTGAACACTTAAACTTTATAAAACAGAGCAGTTTTGTTTACCTGCTCTGCTTAGAGCCACCCTTTGAAGAGCACTTTTTTTTCCATTTCTGTCTTGTGGGGACCCATCAAGACAGAAGAGGAGGTTAAAGGCATCCACCTATCTGACAGGTGTGGAGATCGGAAACGCTTCTGTCTTCTTTTGTTGGCAGCTCTGAAAGTGCAGGTGTTGAGCAAGAGCATCATCATTCTGTTTGATAGTTAGGCTTTGTATGTGTCAGATAGGGACATTTACACTAAATCTGAGGGGGAAAAAACCTCTCAAAACTTTGTTGTCTAGGCTGAGAAGTATGAAACAGATTTTTACTTGTTTTAAAGCTGAAAAGTTCGCTGTGGCTTTATCTGTCAAGCTTATAGGTAGGAGTCTTGTTTTAACTTGAGTATATAAACAGATACAGTTTATTTCTTATTAAAAAATAAACATTAAACAGTGTTAAATTTAACTCTAGCTGGTTCTAGCATTTAGCCAAGAGCTCTTGGATAAAGTAGATGCCTTGTTCTGGTTGGAAAATATACCACCTTTAAGACTCTTGTATTTCTTTAGATCCTTTGGGTTTACACTATAATTGTGCTTTGTTTTTTATCACACTACTTGTCGCCTTAAATTAAGACGTATGTAGCACCAGGTCAGAGGGACTGAAAAAAAATCTCTCTTTAAAACACAGAAATTATCTTTGGTATCTCTTGGCTGCCCTGGCTCTAATCCAGCTGTCACTGTCTTCCATGATTCATTCAGATAATGTTAACCAGCTGTTGATTGAAACCTCTATCACTGCTGGTGGGATTCTTCGTAGACTTTCCAGTTCTTTCTAAAATAGCCAAAACAATGTAATAGTGATTTTAGATTCTTTGTATCTGAATATGTTATTGTCATTCTGTGTCCAGGTGAAAGTTGTCTCTATTACCCTTTTAATTATGTCCAGGTCTGAGAATGATTCAAAAGAAAAAAAATCCTTTATTTGCATTTCATGGAAAAGTATACAAAAGTTTCCAAGGCTCTGTGTGACAATAAACATTTTCTGAAACATTTTGAATATCATATGTTCCTTTGTTTCTAATCAGTTAACATTTCTATGTCTCTCAAGAGAAAAGGCCATGTGATTTAACAGACGCCAATAATTTGGGAAATCAAAAAGCATTTCTCTCTCCAATTAGTTAAATTTATTTATCTCTTAAATGACAGAGATTGGAATTAAGGTAAAGACATTTCATGAAAAAACTTAAAAGTATTCTTTGCACATTTTTAATATTAAGTATTATGATGAAAATTAAATCTTGAGTACTCTAATAAAAATGTTCATATGAAAATTGGATCAAAACACATAATATATAATATATAATATAATAATGATAAGAACTACTTTACATACTCTGTGTCAAATAACTTCTTTAATTTTTACATAGAGATATACAAAGTATGAAAATATTGATAATAAAGCATTGAAGTAACTTGCAGTCAACCAGCTAATAAAATAATATGGTGTTAGAATTGTATTTTCAGGTCAATTACACTTATTAACAATATTTGCATTAGTCGACCTTATTTCCAAAAGATTTCTCTCTCCTCTCTCTCTCTCTCTCTCTCTCTCTCTCACACACACACACACACACACACATACACACACACTTGACTGCTTTAAATGAATTAAAGTAGACTGAATTGGTGAAATTATAATACACTTTTCCTGTGAGCTTTCCGTTAACACAACAACCATGTTCAGCAGATACTGTTATCATTGATTTCATTTTACATAGGTGAATACATTGTAACCTAATAATTTAATAAGCAAACAGAAAAGTCAGGATTAGAAAACGCTTCATAGAGCAGTTTTCAACTGTGCTGACTTGAATGCACAGGATTCTCAGGGATTGAGGTCAAATTTATACTGAACTTCAGACATATTGTAAAAGTTGTACATATTTGTTTAATTAAATCTAACACAAAATTTTTTTATGATTTGTCATTGTCTTCCAAAAAATGGCAATTAAGTATCCTAGTTTTGTTATTGAGGTTTTACTGTGTCTTAAATCTTATTCATGAAAAATGATAATATTGGTAAGAAAGAAGAGGCAGGAACAGTGGTCCTTTCTGCTCCAAGTATTGTCTATAACCCATGGGCACTCCCTCTGGCTGTAGAGTTGGTCAGGTGGGGTGAGAATTATTTGTGCAAGATTGGTTGGAATTTAGCTGAATGAGAGACTGATATTCTTTTTATTCTCTGTGTGCAAGCTTTCTTATGAATTTATTTTCTTTCCACTATTCTTCTAAGTATTTTTGGTCTCCATTTTCAGTGTATCATTATGTTAAGGAAAAAATAAACTTAAAGCTCAATTGAGTTAACAAATGTAAAGTGACAAGCTCTATGTCTTGTTTACAATGACTACATAAATATTGATTCCTAATTTACTTCAATATAGTATTTCCTTTGAACTGGAGCTTATTTTTTATCCTGACTGAGTTTTCCACTTTTGTTTTTATATCCTTTTGGTATGTCTATCAACTCTATTATAATAGCCAATTGACTAACATTAATGTTACAGCCATAAAAAACATTAATTTCCATTAACATGATATAAGTTTTACATCTAGGTCACTCTGGTAAGTACTTCTTTCTAACCCTAAAAATTGAATTTTGTTGATCCATTTTGTTATAGTTATTTAACCAGGTTCCAATCTTTGTTGTAGAGTTCATAAACTCATTAACACATTTAATTATATTATTAAAATAATAAATTTCTAAGACTCTAGTTCACCCTACTACTGTAATTGATAAGTAGATATTAAGTTCAATATGAATGTGTTCATAAACTCATGTACATGTTCTGTTTAAATCTGTAACAGTTCTTTATGATTAAAAATGTAATTTGGGGCCGGAGATTTAGCTCAGTGGTTCTGCTGCCTGCGTTGCAAGCGCAAGGTCCCAAGCTCGATCCCCAGTACCAAAAAAAAAGTAATTTGTTTTTCACTCTCCGGTGAACCTTAAGAAAAATTATGTGCTTATAAGCTTTTGGAAGTTAGTTGAATTTTGAGTTTTTGACATAATTTTTTATTCTCTGTTAGACTATCCTACAGTTCTTCTTTTAGAAATATAATTATTTGTACTTTTCTTGGTTGTTCCACGATACTTAAAGTCCACGTGTTAATCCAAAGTCTATTGTTTTATGCTAAACAAGTTATTGTACAAGGTTCTTTAGAAATGGCCTTAGGTACTTGGAAACCGATGTTGAAGAGTTAGGCCCGTGATACCAAACAGTTCCCACCAACTGAATATATTTAAATATGTAGGCATCCGTTACTTCAACCAAGAAATAAAGTGTATTGAATTTTTCTGGAAACTGCTGTTTTCATCAATCTGTCATCTTCCCACTTTTGCAAAAGGGTTTGGATATAAGAGAAATTATAATGTTTTGTTCTCCCCCTTCTGTAACACAAAGAGAAACAGCACAAGCACATGATGGAGGGCAGCTGGCACACTGACACTGCACATTATGTGGCTTGGCCAGAGGGGCCATTTTTATGCAGTTTCAGCTGCCTGTGGCCAGCTGAGGAGCGGTAAATCTTAGGAGAAGCTAGAGATTCACATTTACATGTGAAATCACAATTTTTTGTGAAATCTCCCAACATTTAAAGATTATTATTCAACTAAAACATTTTTCTTTTTATGAGGTTCACACAGAGCAATATTCTCTTTTTATCACGGGAACTTGATTATTGCCAGTCCTACTGAGAGCTTTCATCAAATACCAGTGTACTTTCGTGTGTTTGTTTGGTACCGGGGATAGAACTCAGGTCCTTGCGCTTGCACAGCAGGCGGTGAAACCACTGAGCTAAACCCCGGCCCTGAGAACAATATTCTCAAAACATATTTTGTTTCCCTTTCTCAGCGAACATTACTAGTGATATTTTTATTATTCTTCCTTTCATAGAACTATTACTGTCCAAGAACCCAGATCTGCTTCTTTTAAAAATTTATTACAGTAAAAGACACATTGCCATTAATCCCTCTCAAAATACCCAGTTGTTCTTGCCACTTTCCAAAGTAGTTCTGGAAACAGCCAGGGATTTAGCTCAGTGGTTCTGCCATCTGCCTCACAAGTGCAAGGTCCCAAGTTTGATCCCTGGTACCAAAAAAAAAAAAAAAGTTAAACATAAAGAAGTTCTGGAAGTCCTTTTTCATGAGTGTCTTTAATTGCACTGTTGTGGCTGCCCCAGTGTCCTCAATTGACTCAAAAGATTTACCTTTCAGGCTCATTTGCACTTTGGGGAAGGGGCAGAAGTTACCCAGTGCCACATCTGGTGAATAAAGTGATGAAAACATGCCATAATTTTTTGTTTTGGTCCCGGGGATCGAACTCGGGACCTTGAGCTTGTGAGGCAGGTGCCGGAACCACTGAGCTAAATCCCCGGCCCATGCCATAATATTTTTATGAGGCTTCTTTTTCATTGGATGACACTCAGTATTGACCATTATTTTTCATCACACCTCATAAAGACATGAGAGAGTGCTTAAGAACTGCTTCAGAAAAAAGCAAAATTACAGTGTGTCCTCATCCACCTTGTTCACCAGATCTGGCACCATGCCATTTCTAGCTCTTTCCCAAAATCAAAAGGAATGACCATGAAAGGTAGACCTATAGAATTGATTCTGGATATCAAGGCAACCAGGACAGCACAACTAAAGACTCTCATAAAAGAGGACTTCCAGAACTGCTTCAGAAACTGGCAAGAACAGTGGGATAAGTGTATTCTAAGCAAGGAGGAATATTTTGAGGGGGATTAATGGCAATCTATCTTTTACTGTAATAATTTTTTTACATTCATCATATTTTTTATCAACCCTTGTAAAAATAACCTTCAAAATAGATTGTAAGCTATTACATTCTTCCTGAGTATCTAATTTTAGTAATTATCATTTTAAAATTAATTGTTCACATTAAACCACTAATCTATTCTTAAAGAATCTATTGCCCTAATGTGTTCATTATACAAAAGATGACTCATTGATCAGGCAAGTTCTCATTATTTAAGGCCAGGATACTATTTTTAAGTATAGCATGTAAAAGCTTCTATGAAATGGGTACCCAGTTTGAATTCATGTTCTTTAAAGTTCATTTTCCTTGCCTGTAGAGTTCCTAATGAAGCTACAATCCACCTCTAATGTATTTTTATATTGTATAATGCTATTTCTCAAATATACACTGAAAAGCATTTAATGGTTGGAGTAGTTGGATTTTTTCATTTTATATGGGAAAGAGTTCACATTTTCACTAGGTGTGGAAGTAAACCAAAAACAATATTGAAGAATTGTAATGTTCCAGGTACATTATTCTGTCCAGGAAACTTCCTACTACTCTTTCAACATTCTTATAAAGTAGGGGACTATCCTTATTCTAGTTGACTAGAAAACTAAAATACTAAGTTGCCAGATATCCTGCAACCATTTTCCCTAAACTGGTGATCAAAACCTATCCATTGTTGTGCCCCCTTCTATGGGACTATTTTTCAGAAAGACTAATTTTGGGGATTTAGACAAATCAATTTTATGCTCATCTCCAACTAACTCACCTTTGTAATATAGTCTTTTAATATTCAAGTAAGGAGAAGATTTGGTAGGTTTGTAGAAGTTATTGGACATTTCGGTGAACATTTATACACATTTGTCTCCATTGAACTCATGAAACAAAGTTATTTTAAATTTAGAAAATCCTCATAATTGAGAATGCTATGCTCCTTATAAAGATGCTTAATTCAACTCCAAATGCCCCTGACTAAGTAATTTTGACTATGAAACATTTAAATTCCTTATTAGTTAAGGATAGAAGTCAGAGGAGATGCCTTTGCTTTAGCTGAGCCCCAATCTATATTCCTGCATAGATCCCAATTCTGTTGAGAATATTATTTATGGTTTGTAGAGTGAAAAGGTTATGTGACTTTTGATGATTGCCATTTGAGATTGTGTACATTTAGTTGAGAGAATGTAATAATAACTGAAGACTGTGGAACAAAATCTGAACCTAACTCTAAAAGGTATTAGGGTTTTAGCCTAAGGACTCACTATGCAGTAGACTGTATCAGACTGAAATTTTAAAAAATCAAGCTCATAGCCATTGGATATATCTGGGAAAATCCACTGCAAATTGGTCATTATTATCAATAGGTTTTAAAAATATATTTTTATACTAATTAGTTCACCTTCAAAATAGATACAAATGAACCTGTAGAAGAGAAATCCCGTGAAAACAAGTAGGAGCACACAGGGATTTAAGATCATAACCCTAATGAAATACAGAGCTTCAGCACTGTGAGAAAATTAAGACTTGGGCCAAGAATCAAAGAGGAGCTCAATAGCCTTCAGAAGGCGTTTTTATAGTCTGGGATCAAGGAGGTTTCATCTGCTGAAATACTGAGGACTAGTAATGGTCTGCTAATCTATGAGGTGCTTTTATATTGTTTTCTTTGCAATTTCTGAGTCTGTTAAAGCTTAAAAGTAAGAGGTCACAGGCTGGAAATCAGATGTCCTCTAAATGCAACGTGTCCCACCTTATTTCAGTGCCATACAATGTTCAGGAGGGCATGGAATGCTTTTAGGGATCCCTTAAAGGTTAAAGATGTTAAGCATTCCCAGCCACTTCAGTCGAGAGAAAGAGAGAGAGAGAGAGAGAGAGAGAGAGAGAGAGAGAGAGGAGAGAGAGAGAAGGATCCAAAGCCATACCCAGTATTTTGAATGAAGGGTAGGAATTTCCATATAATTATTCGGAGATATGACATTCGATTCTTCCATACCAATGTGATCAGGTATTTGCATCTCATTCACCTTGAATGTTTATTAGAGAAACCTCAAACATCCAGGATGAATTTAAATGACTTAAAATTGAAATTTGTTCTTCCTAATTTAAAAAGTGAATAAAAACTGCTTGTCTTGATATTCAAATGTATTGATGCCACACCTTATAGGGGACTGATTTAAGTTAGAGTGTGCAAAACTCACATGGAGCCAACATTACACTTGAAAATTCCTTAGTTCTCTCACAAAGTACAGCATATCTAGTTTTATATAAACAGTCTTGTGCCATTATATTACATATTAAAAATAATATTCAATGACTATACAATGTATAAATTTACAGCATATAACCTTTTTCAGTTGCATTTCTATTTTACTTGTTTTTGTCATGCATATATTTGTGCAAATTAAATTTGCTGCTGATGTACTCTGAAGAAAAACCAATTAAACATATGATTAAGTGAAAGAAAAGCTTTTTGGTTTTCAAATTTCACTATAGGAGGAATACCTAGAAGATAAATATTGTCTTGGCATGGTTAATACATATTAAGTTTCTGTTGATTAATTAAATTGTTACCATTGGTTCTAAGAAGGTAATCCACCGGGCAGTGCTCAGTGCTCTAAGAACCTGTCCCAAATGCCTTTGAAAAGATAGTTTCCACAGATAGATCCACAAGGTAAGTGAAAGGGAACATCCAAATTCTGTCATCTCCTTCCTGTTAAAATTCTAGAAAGTGGACCAAGTAAAGTTGTCAATAAATTATTTACTGAAAATATTTAGATTTCTAGGGTAAAGCAAAGCTCAAATAATCGCTATGCTTTTTTTTACTTTGAATTTATCATCATTGACATAGCTGTAAGAATTTTCCAACTTGAAAATAATCATCACTATGTGATTTTTATTCATGAAATAGCAAAAAATAATGTTTTCCACCATTTTACTTTTAGAATGTCTCAGAGTAAGAAGACGAGTAGGCAATACTTTTTAATTTAACTTTAAAAATTTATATATATTCAAATATTTATCACATATTACTGCAGTGACCCTTTTTCCTTCATTGTTACCTTTTAAAAACATGAATGATGTTAGCTAATAGTTACAGTAATGATGTTGAGATTTGACAAGTTGTTTTTTTCTTTCAGATCAAGCTAAGATAAAAGCAGCTATACCTCTGGGTTTGGGTCCTGGACCTAATACGAAATGTGACTATATCTTTGAGAGGGCATTGTGATGACCAAGTATAGTAATTGTGAGAAAGTCTTTGTCGACATTAAGGCATGTCTAAGGCATTTATGTTTTGAGGCGGTGCTGTACAGTGCAGAATGAGGGCTTTACTCTTAGACAATTAAACCTAAAATTTCAGCTCTTCAACAAATTCTGTTAGCTTTCCTAATTTCCCTAAACTCTTTAAACCCCAGATTAACAATACATAAAATGGACTTAATGTCTAACAAATAGAAATGTATATCATCAATGAAATCATGCATATAGAAATTATGGCCCAGTGCTTAGCACACATTAGATGTTCGATAAATGTTGGGCTTTTGAACTGTAATTCTTTTTTTTCCCCATTAAGCTTATTGGTACATTTTAGGTATAAAATACATTTACATACGTCATTGGGATCCTGTACCATTACATAAGTATCTTGGTTCTTATTTTTTTTCCCCTTCCCCTGCCCTCCCTTCACCCCCTCC
>NW_004624769.1:22426243-22444137 GCF_000247695.1 Heterocephalus glaber
AGAGGTAACTTTTGGGAAGTGTTGTATGATTCAAAGTTTCTTCTTTTTTTTTTTTTGGTACCGGGGATCAGACTCGGGACCTTGCACTTGCGAGGCAGGCACTGGAACCACTGAGCTAAATCCCTGGCCCTTAAAGTTTATTCTTTAAAACAGTGGTTTTCAATCCAAATAAAATGCAGCCAAATATTTTTAAAATCAAGCTAATTCTCATGTGAAATCGAAACAGAGCTCAATACACAAAACAGCTTAAAAGAGAGTCCTCTGATGTATAGGCAGAAGGGGAAGATCTGAGCCCGTCCTTTCCTTACTTTTTGCAGATGCCCATGTGACACTTAGTGAACTCTTTGAAAAGATCTCCTTGAAAGAGTATTGAAAATGACTTTGGTTTTAAGTTCCATTTCTAAAACCCAAATCCTTCCCCCTGTTTAAAAGTCTTTGATATCTCTCTTTGCAACAGTTATGCAATTTTCAAGGTCCTTGAAGTTCTGTCCCTGATCTAACTTTGTGGCTATATCTGGTATTTCTACCTTCCTAAGCCAATTCCTAAATGCTCAAACCATACTGTTTGTGTCAGAAAGTACTATTCATGCTCCACTCTGAGCTCTGATATGTGCCAATGTCTTTGGTCATCTTTTCCTTTTGCCAATAATTAATTCCAGTTAATAATTTCAAGGCTCTCCACACCTTTCTTTGGATACTGTCTGGCACAATGAAGTCTTTCCTACTCAGTTAAATATCCATCTTCCTCAGAGCTCTATGAAAACTTTAAGGATCAGGAACATATCCTTATCTTTGTATCCTCCCTTGTCTTCTTTTATTCAGCTGCAACCATTACGCTGTTTTGACACAAAGAATTAATCTACTAAATATTTCCTAAATGAAGAATAAATGAATCAAATAGTCACACATCACAGAAAAATAAAATATAGTTGCTTAGATAAAGTGAATTTGATCTCTAAGTCTCCCCCAGATGGTGAAAAGTCCAGTCTTGAGAGATACACTTGAGTGTGTATTATCTTTCTGATAGTATTATACCCTTTAAAATAATATTTTTAACATTATAATTTTTTATATTATGTTTACTTGTCACCATAATTTTCTCAGTTTTACAAAGCAGTACACTTTCCTATTTCTAAAAGAGTACCTGAGGTAAGAGAACAATACCAATCCCACAAAGATCTGCTTACTAAGAGATGTTGATACATGTTCACTTCAAAAAGAGTAGTGTTTCTCTAAGGGTGGTCCAATTGTGAACCTCTGCCCAGGATGTAAAACTCAAAATTCCCCTTAATCTTAGATTTTAGTCCTATTTTTTAAGCTTTAAACCCCACCATAATCTCTTGTCTGGAGTACTAATCTTTACCACTTAAAGGGACACTGCATTATTATTACTCAAATATACAGGTTAATCCCTAGTGTAGCTTTGTGGTTGTGGACATCTTAGAAAACATGCATTTTGCCAGGAGTTTTAACCACAAATATTTAGGATATTTTCTTTTTCAGTTCTCTGATCTTATGGGAGCCAAACAAAGTATATGATATAGTGTACTTGGTTATTATTTAGAAGGCAAACTCTTAGACAGCAGTGTTGTGGAATCTTCAAAGTGTTCTGGAATGTGCTATGAATGGACTATGATAAAAATAACTTAAAATTTTACTTCTCAAAAATTTTACATTATGTAAAACTGGCACCACCTGAAATGCTTGTTTAGTTTTCAGTGTGTAATTTTTAAAAAATGCTGACCAATTATTAATACTGCATTTGTTTTATAAACACACCATATAACTATGTGCTATAGGCTTAATCAATATTGATAAGAAAGAATATAGGAATAGTTTTGAATTATAGCTCTGGAAGGGGCTCTATAAAATGAGTCTAATGTCTTAAACTTATAGATGAGGAAAGTAATTTTTCAAGATGTTAAGTGATATGCCTGAAGCTACAGCTAAGTACCTGAAGAAACATTTCTAGAAAATCTAATCTGGTTGCTATGCTCCTAGTTAATTTCTTTTCCTGTTGTATGAACCTTTCATGTATGTTTATTATTGGGTCAAGATATTACTTGTAAGCATGTTCATTTTAATTTTGGTTACAGAAAAGCTTTACAGCATCTAGCTTAGCCCCTAACCTCTTTAGGGTTGCATAGGTGACTCTTGGAATGAGGTCTTGGGTGACTTGGCACAATTTCCCTTAATTTTCATGGAGAGTCTCAGTTTAGAGTAATCTATTATGGGACCTCTGAGCAGGGAGTTTACCAGGGATCTTCTTTCAGTTTTTTAAAACAGCTCTATTGAGGTATCACTGAAGTAACTGCAAATACTTGAAACATTCACTTTTATAAATCCTGACATATTTATACAAGTGTGAAATCATCACCACAAATGAATGAACATATCATACTGATATGTTTCTTCTTGCCTCTTTGTAATTTCTTTTTTTCTGCCTTATTATCCCATTCTTCTTTCTGCCTCTTTTCCCAGGTAAGCACTATATTACCTTTTGTCAGATAGGTCAGTTTGAATTTTCTAGGATTTTACATAAATTACTTTTTGTATTAAAGGAAATATCCATATATTAAGTGATCCATTTATTAGAAATATGCCTTATCCAACATAACCCATAACCATAATCTATGAAGAAGGGATATAAAAATGTGCATGAGGCCAGGGATTTAGCTCAGTGGTTCTACCGCCTGCCTCGCAAGCACAAGGTCCAGAGTTCAATCCCTGGTACAAAAAAAAAAAAAATGTGCATGAACCAAGTTCCATAAAATGCCTACAATATTGACTTTAAAACATTCTTTTATATATTAATATATCATAAACTGTATAAAATGGTATTGATGAGTAAAAAATAAACTGACCAAAGCTGGTTGAATTTTAAGCGTGAATGTTCCACATAGAAATTAAAATATGTGAGGGGAGATATACTCCTATAAACATAGATTGCATCATGAAATGTGAAAAATCATGCAGATCCTTATTCCTGAGGTCTAAGAACAATCAATACATTTTATCTCCTCTCCCTTTGTTCCTTCTTCCTTCTCCCTCCATCCCATCTTCATGCTTTCTTTCTATTTGAATTTAGTCTGAGATTAAAGACTCACATAGAAAACCTAACAGCATATGTAGAACTGTGTCTTTCTTGGTATTAGACTGCTGTGGTGTCAGCTGCACTTACAAATTATATCACGGATAAATAACACCTAATTTGTTATACACATGTGCATGGCAAACAAGGTTTACTTCAGCAGAATAAGTTTTTGGTCACTAAGCTTTCAAAACGTGATAATGAGAATGATTCACTTTCAAATAGTCTTATGCTTTTATTTTCCCCACAGAAATTCAATAGAAAAGTAGTGTTCAAAACAATGTCACTGATGTAATGAGAAAGTATAAATTATATAACATGTTTCAATTAATGAGTGATATTTTTGCTACTTTTTATAACTTTTTTCTACACTTGAAGTTTAAAACTATAATGATTAAACTCAGTTTTAATATTACAAATGCTTTGAAAGTGGGTATTTTCAAGCCATAAGGTCTATTGCTCTTTTGTACACCCTGGGTGGGTAAAACTTTAAACACCTCTGGTACCTTGAGGAACTAGCAGTGGACCATTAAACAGCTGTATCATGCCATGAAGGTATATTCCAGGCAGCAGCTGACCCATGTCATTGTGTCCTTCCTTGTTCATCTTCTAAAATAACAGTCCAACAGTTTTATGTACCCATGTGCAGCATGGTAATGTGATATCAGGCAGGTTGTAGAGATCATGTTCAGCTCAGATACATTGGTCTGTAATCAAACAATGGGTGATATGTCAATCACACAACTTTGTTCCAACATGAAAACTTTGTTCTAAACTATAACTTATGTCTCTTTTTCCACAGAAACAATAAATTTGGAGAAAATATATGGGTAGATGTAGTTTTGAGTCCTGTCTGTTTCTCTTCTCTTAATGTGTATCCACAATCAACTGCCAGTCAAGTTTATGGAATGCACTTCATGCATGTCTCTGAGAATACTTTGTGGTCATTAGAGTCAAATGAAACAGGTGACAAACAGCAAAGGAAATCAACTACTAAGGAAAAGAAAAGTAAAGAAATTAGATGATGCAGAGTTTGTTACCATCAAAGAAGGGTAGAAGCAGATAGGTCAAATAGATTTTGGCGGGCAAGCATTAAGGCTTGATATGGAAGACAAGATTCTGGGGAAGAGTAGAAATGTGACAAAAAGGTGGTATTTTAGAAAAATTAATAAAGCCATGAGTCACAGGAAACCCTAAAGTAAGAGATGGGAGATTATAACTAGATTTACCTACTCATCATGAAGTGAGAGCTGCAGAGTTCAGAAAAAAGGTGGCTACTGATAGGAGAGAAAGAGGTGAGCTCAAGGGGATGTTATGTGGAGAATCACTAGACTTGGGCTGTTATGCTAAGGGAAAGAAGCCAGCTATAGAAGAACAAACATTGTATTATTGTTTTTTATGAAATGTCCAGAATAAGCAAATTTATGAAGCCAGATTAAAGGTTGCCACAGGGGAACCAGAATTAGAATATCTGGGATTGACTGCTCAGGGGTACAGGGCTCCCTTTTGGGACAGTGAAGATGCTCTAATATTAGAACATATAGGTTATAGAGATCCTTGCACAACTCTGTGAATACCCCAAAAAGATCATCATGCACTTCAAATGAGTGAACTGTACATATTAAATGGGCAAATTGCATGGCATATGAATTATATAGCAATAGGACTGTTTCAAAAAACTTAAAAGAACTTGGATGTGGCATGTAATTGACTAAGAGACAGGACAATAAGAGGAGTTCAATACATGTTTACAAGTCTTTCTCTTTAAGCTATATTTTAATGAAATAGTAAATAATATTCACTCATATGTTTCTAGGTACAGAGCACTAACATCCAGAAGGTTGTAAAAATATCTTAATAATCTAGGGAAAAGTGTAAGGGGGGCATAATGGCTAGAGAACAAAAATAGGTTCTTCCCCTATCAAAATGGCCTTGGGATATATTAAGAAATTAGGTGTCGAGTACACCAAGCTTTGAAGTTATATATTCTTTTGTCCATGGGTGCAAGGAGCCAGCTGGAGCCAGTTCAGAAGTTTCTGGTAGGTACTTACCTAACTTACTGTTTCAGGTAGTCCTAAAGAGTTTTAACACCACCTAACTGGAGAGGTGGCTGGAGAAATATCATGGCAAGATCTAACTAGAGAAGTACATGTTTATTGTTTCTCTTTGTGAGGTACTTCTCTAAGACCTTCATAGACCTTCATAGGTTGTTATTTGGTTATCACAATAATCCTCTGAGATAGGGCTGGGGATTTAGCTCAGTGGTTTTGCTGCCTGCTGCGCAAGCGCAAGGACCCGAGTTCAATCCCTGGTACCAAAAAAAAAAAAAATCCTCTGAGAGGTATTCTTACTGTCTCCCATTTTCAGATGAGGAATCTGAGACCCAGAGAAGTTAAGTAACTTGATTTATGTAACATAGCTGATGAATATTAGATCATAATTAAACTCTAACATTTGACTTCAAGATCTTTAGATTTCTAACCATTATGTTAATCGGTCTACCTAATGCTGTATACAGGGAAGTGTCCTTAACTCATCCCTAATAAATAAGTCAATGAAAGTTATTCAAAGCTTTTTTTAACAACATATATCAAAGATACACTGACTTTCTAGGGCTCCTTTAAAATCAGTATGAGTGAAAATAAAATACGATTGTTTATTTCACATGTGCATGGATCATATTGGTATTGGCCTTTATGTTTATTTCCACAATATCTGTTCTACTCACCTTGGAATGTATACTGCTTCCATCCCTGAGATTTGGGTTCTCCGTGTCCTTGGACTGATACACATGTTATCAAGAAGCTGTCATACAAAACATGCTGGCTGAGGCATGAAACGTTTTAGCCTCTTGTAACTGGAGTTTTTAACTCACAGAACTTCAGACTATTTATACTGTTGGCTTCTTAACATCCATAATTTCCAGTTAAAAAATTCTGGAAGCACGGTATATAGACTGCTAGCATGAGGATTACCTTAGGACTGCGAAGTCAGAATCTGCGTTTAATAAAGTACTGATATAGGGAAGAGATGTAACTCCCAAACCTACTAGATATCCAAAATGCGAGTTCGTGTTCTCTAAAATCGAAGAATGAATTCTAGGAACAATGGAGGTTAAGAGTAGGAAAAATTTTTTGGGAGAAAGAAAGTTTCTGCCTAAGAGAGACAGAGGGGAACCGGAAAGTGGATTGTCCGCCCACCCCACTTTTCAAAGATGTTTTATACAGCAAAGCCATGTGGTGAGGCAGGTACAAAGTGGGATAAAACTATAAGACCCAATGGAAATTTACAAGGTGGGCATGAGGTGGGATAAAACCATGACCAACCAATAAAATTACAAGTACAGTCACCCAGGTAATATTGATTAAATGGGGATCAAGTGAGAAGACAAGTCACATACAAGGAATTTCCCATTTAGAATATTGGGCCAGGGATTTAGCTCAGTGGTCCTGCCTCCTGCCTCACAAGCACAAGGTCCTGAGTTTGATCCCCAGTACCCCCCCCCCCCGCAAAAAAATCAATCACTGCTATCTATCTCTAGGGGAAGTGGTACTTCTTTTCCTTTTTATAATGCTAACCAGTGAATGTGCCTCAATTGTTCTCCATGTTGGTTCTTTGCTGTGTTGGCTCCTGGAGGGCTGAGGCCTTAAGGGAGGCCCTGCCAACAAGATATCTAAT
Source organism: Heterocephalus glaber (assembly GCF_000247695.1). The sequence goes on from NW_004624769.1 coordinate 22,433,013, forward strand.
TAAATTACCTATCTATAATAGTACTATGTATGCACACTCAAGTTTGAGACTCACTGTTTAAATCATTTTTATCTCTTCTTAGCTGACTTTTCTATGTGGTATATGACTTCGAATGGAGTTTTTGATGTAGTGTATAAACTTTGTTTTGGGAACTGGGACTAGTGGTTTATAGGTAGCTATTTAGTTTTTCAAATACATCTCTATCTAAACTTTTAACATTTGTATATATCTCAATTTTCCATTCCTAGCTTCTTGCTCTGTCTGCTCCATGATCTGTTTCTGCTCATGGCCTCAAAACTGAAGGAATGATAATAATTATAGTGCTTAATTTTTCCTTATAAAAAGTCACAACTTAAAAATATGTAACCAAGGTAATAATTAACCTATGCAGAAATTCATATGAATTATTCAAATCTTAGATTTTAGCTGTGCTTCACTATTGTAATATGGTAAATCAACAGAGCCCTCCCCTGAACCCTCCTCCATTCCTGCCAAATATGCAATATGTGGCATTATTCATGGAAAGAGAACTTGGTAATAGTTATGAATCTCTCATCAGGTTAAGCAAAAAAAAAAAATCATTCATCACTCTTCAGTGCATAATGATTAATGAATGCCTTTGGTTGCCTTTCTCAGAATTATAAAAGAGGTCAGTTGGCTTTTTTCCTCTGTTGCTACTTCTAGGATTCCTATGGCATGTGGGATATTTATTCAATTTAAGTATTAGTCATCCTTGGGGATTTCCTGTGTAATAACTTTTACAAATATAATTTCAAAGAAGAGTAGGGAGATGTGTTTATGGACATCCACCCACACCCCTTTCCCTTACAGAATGTGCTTTGCAAGTATTTCTGTGAGCTCTCTTTGAAGATCCAACATCAGGTAGATTCTAAAAAAAGAAAACTTTTTTTTCCAGATGAATTTACCAGAGTTTCACCTGCTAAGTTTAGAAAACTACAAAGGGGTAGATATATGGAGAAATAAAACTGCATAATAATTTTGAAATTATGAATTTAGAATTTTACAATTAAGTAATATAATCATGGAAAACTTACTCATTAAGGCACTAGTTATGATAACTGTGTAATTATTACTCTTCTACTTCCTTAGTTGTTTTTCACAGGCCTGCACTGAAGAGTGTGCACAAAACCTCTGTCAAACTGCTTCTGCGTGTCTCATTCCTACAGATATGGCACATGTTGGGCATTTGGAAAGATTCTACTCTTTCAACAACAGTCTGCCTAGCATACAGAATTAAACTTCCAAGAAAATTCTTGGTCTATTTTTTAACCCCTTGAAAGCAGGATTATCCTAATAATTATAGTACTTAATAAACCAAAGGCAAGTCTCTAGGTGACTGAATACAAGCTGTTTTAAAAAAAATTATACCACATGACTCCTATGCTGCGCTATCACATAGTGAGCAGAGAGTTCTATTTAGTTCTTTGACTCCATTTCTAGTTTACAATTTGATCATGGTTTTCTTCACCTTTCCAGTGATTTGCAAAACAAAGTTAATTGTGTGGTGATCTACACTGAATTTTGCAAACTGGTACACTATTCATTGATGTGTAGAGACATAGTTTCTGATTGTGTTGTGAGAATTTGCCATTAAAGCAAAACTTAATTTTAAACTCATTTTAGAGATAATATGAGAACTGAGAGATCACATGAGAATTTTGAAAAGTGTAGTAGATGAATCATATATACCATCTCAGTATACAAAAGTAGTCAGAGGAAAGGAATTTTTTAGGACTGAATATTTTTTAAATCTAAAAGAAATCAGAACCTCCTAGAAAGAAAGGGCTGTGGAGGTGTTTTGTTTTGGGTTTTTTTGGCAGTGAATATATCAAGGAACTACAACATGACACAATATTTTCCTTGACAAGTTCCTTTTCTGTTGGTACAGATGTTTGATTTATGCTCTGATCCTTATCCATGTAACATTTTGTATTTTATATATGAACTTGTCTAAATCCACAGTGAGTCCCAGCACTCTGTATTATATTACGCCTGCTGTATATTGGGCTTGATTTGTGTCTTAATCTGTTTTATGCTGCTATCACAAAGTATCAGAGGCTATGTACTTTATAATGAAAAGAGGTTTATTTGGCTCACAATCCTGGAGGTCCAAGAGCATGGTGCCAGCATCAGCTTCTATCAGATAGCATTACATAGCAGGACCACATGCAAGAGAGAGAGGTCATATTGTGAGAGAGTAAGCAAGAGATTAAGGAGGAGCAAATTTTACAGGTTAATTAATTTAGTAGTGCTGAGGATTTAATTTAGGGCCTCACATGTGCAAGGCAATCGTTTTACCTCTATGCTATACCCCTCACCCCAGGCTTGCTGTTTTCTAAGCACTTACTCTCAAGAGCACTAATCTACAAGATCTAACCATTCTAAGAGACCAGCATTAATCTCTTTACAAGGGCAGTCATGACCCAATCACCTCCATTAGCCCCATCTATTAAAGTTCTTACCACTTTGTAATACTATTTACATCAGTGACCAAGATTCCAGCCCCTAACCTCTGGGGGACAAACCCTATTCAAACCCTAGCATCTAGGTATGCTGCAAGTTAAGGGTCTGTGTGAGCTTGCCATCTCCTTGTGGTTAGGGCTCAGGGTGTATTAATTTTATGGTGTAAGCCAGTGGTGGGGAACCTATGGCGCCACACATGTTGTTTTCTTCTAAGACAAAGGTGATAATGTATGAGTTGTTCTTTCTGAACTAAAACTTCAGTATTCAGGTTTAATTGCAGTATTTGTGCTTTATGATAAATAAGAGGGTTTGGATTGCAGTTTGAGCACTTGTCTCTAAAAGGTACACCATCACTGGTCTAGGCTGAAAGAATAGAACCTGCCTATGGGAAGCTAATCTTGAATAATGAGAAAGGTGAGAGAGGTCAAGTTTCACTGCTCTTACATATTCCAACCTGTTTTGCATCACTTCTGCTAAAAGTCTATTGGCCAAAGCAAGTTTTAGGCCAAAGTAAAAGAATGAGAAGTTCTTTTGGTCCACCATTAGGCTAAAGCCTTGCATGGCAAGAACAGTGAAATACACACGGAACCCTCAAGGCATTTCTATTGTTGCTAAGACTCTCCCTTTGTCTTAGTTACTTTTCTCTCATTGCTGATACAAAATACCAGATACCCAAAGTTAAAGGAGGAAAAATTTATTTAGCTCACAGTTTGTAGAGGTTTCAGTCCAGAGAGTTGGCTGGCTCCAGGGCAGGGTGGCATGGCAGAGGGGAATCACAGAGGAGAAGCACTGTATGGCAAATCAAGGCAGGTAGAAGGCAGCAAAGTGACAAACATCATGTGACAAGCTACCACAGCAGCCCTCTTTCTGACCTTTATATTCTACCCTTAGGATGGGTAGTACTCACACCCTGGGAGGGCCTTCCCATTATCCACACCCAGAACTATGCCAAACCAATCAGTGGACTAATTTAGTAATTACACACCCCTGATCCCAGCATCACACACTTAATTCCAGTATTACATACTCTAGATCCTGCCACCTCTGAAAAGCCCCAACTATGACTGCATGAGGCTTTGGGGGAGACATCTAGACACAAGCTATAACACCACTTTTGGTACATTCTTGAGGAAGAAAAGAAAGTTGAAACATATAATGGTAATACATTTATATAATATATAATATTACATATTATATAATATAGAATACCATATAATGTTTATATTATATGTATATAATATGTTTATATGCTATACTATATAATATTTGTATATGTTTATATAGTATAATATATGGTATACAGTATATTAAATAGTTTGTTAATATATATAAATACACTCATACATTCACATAGAAAGATACATATCTGTAAATTTATATTGTATTTCCTCTGAAGGAGTTATTCTTTTGCATCCACCAAGTTCCATAACAATTTTCTAAGCAATTTTGAAAGTGAAATCTGTAAACATTATTGTAGACTGTTATAAATGGTGAGAACATCAGGGAGTTAGTATGCAAGACAACATAACACTTTAGATAGAAGTGGAGTGAACAAATGGCTTATTGAGCAAATTCTCTTTGTTATTTGGATTTCTCCACACAACTAAGTTATCTCCTTGGCCAAACCAAGAGCCTCTTAGCCCTCACCTTGTCAAATGAAAATTATAAGCATTTTAACAAAGAAAGAACTGAAAAACAGATAAGAGGGTTTTGGTTAATTTAAAAACAAATGAAGAAGAGATAAGAGGCTTTTAAGAGTGATAACCTGCTGTTGTCACTGTGAGGGGATCAGCTAAACAATGGCAAGGAGGGAAGTGAGGTTCTGTGGTGTTACTAACACAGAGTAAATGGCTCCCTGAAAACAATCACTGAAGATGTGAAAATACAGATAATTCCAGGGGCCCCTAAGACACTTTCAATGATAGGTTCCTTCCTGGCTTCTCTTTAGAGGGATGATTGTGTTAGCAGGTGAGTGACGGAGTTGGAGGGTGATTCCAGGACCCCCTGTCTTCTGACTTGAGACACATTATTTCAGCACTCTCGAGGCAAGCTAATAATATTCAGTAGAAATATAACACGTTTTTACCCACTTAAACTTAATTACTGCTTTCCCACAAAATATGTAAGAAGAAACTTTTTAAATGGCAGCTTATGTACTTAAGTGTTTCTTTTAAAAACAGTAAGTTATTCTGGGCATGGTGGCACAAACCTGTAATCCCAGCATTCAAGAAGTTGAGGCAGGAGGATTGCCATGAGTTCGAGGCCAGCCTGGGCTACACAGTGAGTTCAAGAATACCTTGAATTACAGAGTGAGATCCTGTCCCAAACAAACAGACAAACAAAATTAAGTAAAACTAAATCATAATAAAGATCACTACCACAAAAGAATTCTCCAAGTTACAAGATTGCCTAGATCCCTCCCTTCTATCTGCAACTCTCTGGATCTACTGATAACTCTCTAGATATGAAGTGCACAGATACTGATACAAAGATATTCTCAAACTGATCTAATTCAACCCCTATTTTGCATCTCACATTTTTATTTCTGTCTGAAATAGTTTGCATCTATTGTTCTCACTTTAGAGGGAGTATCACTAAAATAATTGCAATAATCATTCTTTTCTATAAGCCAGAATCCTTTTTGAAGTTTCACATTATCTCAGTATTCACCCTGCTTTCCTTCCTAGTTATCATTTAATCACCTGACCCCTAGTTGCTCATCAAATCTGCTACTCTGTGTTTCTATGTGACACTGTTGAGGATTCTGTCTCCCTTTTCATCACACTATTTCTTCCTGTGCTCACACAGTTTTCTCAGCTGTACTATGTGACAACTCTTACCTGGGTCCTCTGCCTATAGACATTTTCTCTTTTCTGATCTAATCTAGACCAGATTAGTTTTAGAAATAAAAATCTTGCAGGTTTTTTGTTTTTTGTTTGTTTGTTTGTTTTACACCATTGGGGATCGATCCCAGGTCCTCTGTACTGAGCCATATCCCCAGCTCAATTTTTTATTATTATTTTGAGACAAGGTTTCCTTAAATTGCTAACTTGCCAGGCTGGGCCTGAACTTGAGGTCCTCCTTCCTCAGCCTCCCAGGGTACTTATAGTACAGTTAGATACAATGAAGCTGAGGGAGTCATCCCCTTCCCTCCATTTAATTCTATGCAGTACCTTACAGTTATTCCATTATCATAAGAGGGGCTAGAAAATAATATAACAAAAACCCCAGAGTCCTCTGATGCTCTCGGTTAGAGCACATATGTGTTGCCTCTTCTAGCCTGACTTTCTGGTCACATCTACTCTATTCCCACCTCATTACAGGTTCATAAATATGCACTGCATATCATAACTACAATTCAGATCAGAGTGAATTCTGGGACAAGCATGTGTGCTGGGAGCCCCTAAGATGGCTCAGCACCCTGTCAATCATTCCCATCACTTACCCCTTAGTGGCTGAGTGGGAGGCACCTGGGCTGAGGTGCACATCCTTGAAATCCCCAAAGCCTGATTTATCTATGCTTTTTGTGACTCTGTTGCTGTTGCTAATCTTGCATGCAGTAAGTTTCTGTTACCCTGGCACTTTTCTTCTTCCGTGCTGTATCTTTTGTTGGCATAGACTTGCCCTGGACACAACTTCCTGTGATCTTCAATAAATGTAGCTCCTTACTACTTGCCAATGATGAATGTAATTATATTAAAGTCTCTGAAGACCCCGAAAATTTTGCTGATGGATCCCATACTTTGTGTCTTAGTTACTTTTGTCATTGGTGAGACAAAATGGTCACTACACGCAAGTTAAAGGATGAAAGGTTCATTTCAGCATATAGTTTGTAGAGGGTTCAGTCCATGGTTGGCTGGGTCCAAGTCAGGGTGACATGGCAGAGGGGCCTGGGAGAGGAGAAATGGACCATGCAGGGCAGGCAGAAAGCAGCAAGCCTCTTATTCCCTTTTATTCCATACAGACTACATACCTATTGATTGGTGTCACACCTACACCCAGGGTGGAGCTTCCATTATTCACACTCAGAATTATTCTACATCAATTTAGTTATCACATATCCTTAATCTATACTCATACATTCTTAATCCACATTCCCATAACCCTAGATCCAGCCGTATCTGAACATCTTCACCCATGACTGCATGAGGCTTTGGTGGGGGACCCTTAATCCTAGCATCACACCCTGTACCCAGCTATCTCTGAAAACTCCCACCTGTGTGTGCATACAGCTTTGGGTGCAGGACATCTATATGCAAGCCGTAACAGTTAGGAAATAAGGGGTCAAGATATTGCTAAGGGAGCCCCTCCAATTCTGTTTCTATATTCCCAGGGAAAGATTGCTCTCAATGCATGATCAGTGAGTATTTGCTGGTTCTTAATTATGAAAACTGAATTGAATCAATGTTAGTGGTTACCAAAGGAAATTTTATACACTGGGAAAGTAATACTACTGAAGCTACTCCAGATACTTCTTATGGGTTTTTTCAGCCTTTGACTGGAATGACATTGGCAGGGACTTTGGGAAAATGGAAATAAGCAGCTCACCATATGTTTATTGTGGAAAATAATTTCTGTATTGTGACTCAGGGGCTTTACTTCCTGTGTGGCAGTAATTCTTATTTGTGTTTTTTATCAAACTGGACAGGAGCATGCACCCTTGTTCATCTGGACCCGGAGGTCAATACAGCACCTAATAATCATCCCTTCCAGTTCCTTTAGCTATGTCAATCAGTCTGGATAGTGAGAGATGCAGCATAAAAGGTAGCTGACCATGCATCTAGGGTTCACAAGAAACTGAGTCATGAGGATCCTGGTAAAAATCTGAATTCGGCCAACTTGGTTACTTCCCTTGACAGAGCCTTTATTAATGCTTCTTATAGCCTTACTATTTTGGACCATGCATACTTAATCTTCTAGTCCACTTCTTTTCTTCTTGTTTAATAGCCATTAAACTACAGATGATGATACAAGCAAAGGACCAAATCCACCTTCATATCTAGAGCTCATCAATGAATCCTTTGAGGAGGATTCATTAACCTTAGCCCCCTAAATCAGGCAGGATGAGGGTTCTATGATTTCTGCATAGTTAGGGCCAACACCCATATTCAGCAGGGAGCAGCTATAGAAGATGGAAATTCCACCTTCAGCATCTCTCGCTCTTTTTTTTTTTTGTACCAGGGATTGAACTCTGGACCTTGCGCTTCTGAGGCAGGCAGCAGAACCACTGAGCTAAATCCCCAGCCCCTCAGCATCTCTTAAATATTTTGGGGGACTAGGCCTCTCAGAGGGGAATAATACCAATAGGACAATTGGGCTATAAGGCCACTCCCCTCCACTCACCTGAACCTGGGCAATGTCCCAGGGACAACCCCCCATCCCCCATTTTGTCTTAAGGGTTACTACCTGGAAGCAGAGATAAGAAAAACAAAGACCCCTGAGCCTGCCTTGGAAAATTCCAAAATCTCAAACCAGGACACATGCATGCCAGATCTCTTGCATGACCCACAGTAACCTTTCTTCACTTGGAGCTCATTGAAGGTTCATGCCTATGGAATGCATCTCATACATCCAATTATAACAGAGAGAATTATGGGTAAGAACATGTGCAATAGAAACAGGTGACATGACTCAGCACCATCAGTCATTTTCAATCATGCTGTGGAAGACCCAATGGAAGGCATCCTAGACCTGGTGCAATATTCTAAATCCCTAAATCCCATGACCTCTGCACTTGTGCCATTTTCCTTTCCCCTGGCCGGAGCTGGCTCACTTTAGCATAGTGTTGCCTGATTAAACTTTGCTGCTTTTTCCTCACTGTTGTGTGCCATGGTCAATTCTTTGTCCTGCATAAGAACCTAGGAACCTGTGTGGGATCCCATTGCCCACAGTAACACAGAGATGATATTGTGTGTTTTTTATTGGCTGCTCTGATACTGACCTTCAAGATGTCCCAGACTACACTTAAAATGTAACAACATAAGACCCCTTCTAAAGATTCTTAACTGACATAAAGACTTTCCAGAATAGGTGAGTCTTTGGTTGAAATTAAAATATTTAGAAGTTAGGGGAATTTAGAGAGAAAAAGAGAAAAGAGAGGCATCTGGGTGCAAGTAGTAGCACAGCAAAATGAGAAAGGTAGAAATAATCATTATGTAAGTGGATTCAGCAAGGCTTTCCTGGAACAGAGATAATATGGGCTATGGAGTAATAGTAATGTTACACAAATTGTGGAGTACACTGAGCTATAAATGAGGACATTTAGAATGACTGGGCTGCTCTTGGATAAGGGAATGTCAAAGGAAGTGCTTAGCCTGGCTTTGTGGCAAATGCCTCTAACTACAGCACTCAGGAGGCTGAGGTAGGAGGATCTTCAGTTCAATAACAGTCTGGGCTACATAGTGAGTTCAAGGCTCCCTGGACTATTTAGTAAGGCCCTGTGTAAAACAAACAAACAAACAAACAAATAAACAGACAGGCAAACAAGTGAATGAACAGTATTTTCCAAGATTTAGCCTTGTGCATACGCGCAGATTTAAATGAGGAGAGAACCCAGAGCTGAGGACATCAAATAGGAAGCAAGGAAATGAAAGCCTTGCTGAGGATGACACATGGAAATTGAAAAGTCAAGTTAGATATGAGAATTATTTTGAAACAAAAAAAGTTTACAAAATTTATAGCAGCCTGAATATAGGGATGGAGTTCAAGTTACTTATGAGAATTATAAATTCTTTGATCTGAAAATAGGGAATTAGATATGAAAGAATGACTTAGGAGGAAAAATGAGAATGCTAGATTTAAACATACTGAATTGAAATGTGTGAACATGGAATATCCCAATAGAGATAGAGTTATTGATTTAAGTGAGCCGATATGACTATAAATATAAATCAACAGTTCTAAGGAGGCAATAACTGAAATGTGAAAATCAACAAACTTATTGAGGAAGAGATTATAAAATAAGACAAACAGAGGGCTGAGAATTGTTAGAAAAATCTCCAGCTCCTCAATTTAGATTAATTACCTATTTACATATGTTTATTAATTATAACTATTTTTATCACTTTAGCATTTTGATTACCTGTTTTGCCTTTGTTTTTCAGATCTTGCTAAACTCTCAAGAGAATCACATCTTCTATTCTGATCTCCAGAATCTATACCTCCTTGATTTCCATTAGCCTTTCTGATTTCTGACCACACCATTGACTTGATTCTTTGTATTTCATGATCCTGTCTTGGTCTTGGTTTCTCATGTAGTGTATGTGTGAAGTATTGTGATATAGTTTTGAGCTATGCAGAAGAAGAGAAAAGAAGCTGGTGAAAAATATACAGAAGTGGTTACAAAGCAGAACCAGAATTATGATACATACTGAAAGTCAAGAGGGAAAGGAGAAGATAACTCAAAAACTGTTGAGTATTTGCATTGTCAAATGCACTGTCAATGTCATAAACATGCTAGCATGTTGTAGGAACATCTAAGGGATTTTCATTATTTCACTTAAATAGCATCAAAAACCATACTTACAGGTTGTCTGAACACTTCACTCACTCTGTGGTCTCCTGATCATTGCCCACTGGACTGTCAGGATTATTGCCAATAGCTAGGACCTGCGGATTGCAGGACATGGAATTTTTGTCTAGGAGATTAGCGTTAACATTTAGTTTAGTTTCATTACATATGACATTGAGATTGAAAATGTCTTCTGCCCTGAGGCCCAAAGTCTCTTTAATCCTAGGTGATTTGTTCCATTTAGAAAAAGAGCTTCTGAAATTTATTTTTAAAAATATGCAAAGAAGGGGCTGGGGATGTAGCTCAGTGCCACCACCCCTGCCTGGCAAGCACAAGGTCCTGAGTTTGAGCCCTGGTAACAACAACAACAACAAAAATACATATGTACATACACACGCACAAGGAATTATAGAGTGATTCACACTTATTGTGCGTGAGTGAATTCTTCTAAAGATTCACACTAGATGAAATCTATGCCCCTCCCTTTAGTAGTAAGTACAGCAAGAAAAAACACAACCTGGATTATTGCAAAAATGACTCAGAAAATAAATCAACATGAATGCCAAACCTTGTTCTAACATGCTGAAAAATGAGATGAGTATAATATTTCAAAGAATAAGCACAGGGCAACCTAATAACTTCCAGAAAATCTTGTCCCAGCCACTGGGACAAAGAGAATAGCTCATTTAATTAACAAGATGTGGCTCAGCAGTTAGACTTTGACATTAATGGTTAAACTCCTTGTCTTTTCTCAATGATCTCTTATTGCCTCTCATCCTCCTTCCCTCCCTCCCTCTCCATTCTTTTCACCTACCTTTCTACCTGCCTTTTAAAAAATATTTTTTTGGGCCTGGGATTTAGCTCAGTGATTCCACCACCTGCCTTGCAAGTGCAAGGTCCCAAGTTCAAACCCTGGTACCCCCCCCAAATTTTCTTTTGTAGGGCTGTTTCTGTTTCTTTCTTTCATTCTGTTGCAAACAAATATTTTATAGGGCTGGGGATGTAGCTCAGTGGCATCATGACTGCCTTGCAAGACCAAAGTCCTGAGTTCAATACCTGGTACAAAAACAAAAACAAAACCATAATATATATATATATATCTGGCAAATTTGAATACAGGACAAAGAGTAG
>NW_004624769.1:22525838-22536015 GCF_000247695.1 Heterocephalus glaber
GAGGATTTAGCTCAGTGGTTTCCTCACCTGCTGCAAAAGCTCAAGGACCTGAGTTCGATCCCTGGTACCAAAAAAAAAAAGAAGACATGCAAGTTTTCTTACTCAATTATTAAACTTGGGTTTGTGCTATTTCATAAAATAATTTAATAAGTTATAATAGTTGTGTTACTTACATACTTTATATTTTATATTTTAAGTGTGGCCCAAGACAATTCTTCCTCATTCACTCAGTGTGGCCCTGGAAAACCAGAAGTTTGGAAATCTATGCATTATATTCATTTCTAATTTCATAGAACTATGTAAAATTTTCTATATTACTTGCTCTATTACAGTTTTTTTTGAGATAAACTGCTGCTGTGTTGCTCAGGCTGGTCTCAAGCTATGAGCTCTTCTAGTCTCAGCCTCCCAAGTAGCTGGAACTAAAAGTGTGGGTTACCATGCCCAGCTTCTGTTCTATTAGAATACTTAAAAGCTAACCTTTATGAACTACTTACTATGTGTTGTGAACTTCTAGAGGGTAGCATTTTAATTTCACAATTGGCAAAATAGAGGCAAGCAGAGATTAGGTAACGTACGTGTGTGTGTGTGTGCGCGTGTGCGTGTGTGTGTGTTACTGAGGATCCTATCCCAGGGTATTTCACAACTGAGCTACAACCCCATTCCTTTTGATTTTTTTATTTTAGACAAAGTCTTGCTAAACTCTCTAGGCTGGCCATGAACTTGCAATCCACCTGCCTTATCTTCCTGAGTAGCTGGGATTACAGGTGTGCACTAACATACCTGGCTGAGATGAGGTAATTTAACAACAATCACATGATTGACAAATGGCAGAGTTTGTATTTATCAAATAAGAAAGTGGATATGGAATATCCTCTGTACACCATAATCCTCCATGGATACCATGCATGGTTAGAATTGTTTATTTTCCATTTATCCCATTAGATTTGAAATGACTTTATAGAAGTGCTATGCTTTTTCTAATTTTGCAATTTCCTAGTCTTTGCTCCTAAATTCTCTGTGTTACTCATACTTGGTTTGAGTGATTGGACAATTATATTTCTTATAATGAGTTTATCTATAGCAAAGCTGATAGAAAAGCAGTGCTGGCCTCAATGTACTGAAGGTTTAGCAGAGTTGTGGGGAGTGAGGCAGTTGCTGCTTTTTAGATGATTTACTTGCCATTTCACTGCTGCTGCTAGTAACATTTCACACCTAGACCCCCTGTTTTGTAACCTGCTCTTTAACATAGATCATTTACCAGAAGTAAATCTATCTTGTAATGGTTATCTTTCAAATGACTTTGAGAAAAATTTAAGGCATCAATAATTCAACTTTATTGCTTCACTGACTAAAGCTTTTTTCCTTTAATGAGCTGCCATACTGTTTAGAGAGAAAGTGAAGTACTCCTGGCACAACCAGAAAGAGGAGAGCACATTGGGCATTAGAAGAGCAAATTCCACTCCTTGGGGCTTCAGCTAAATAGCTGGCTTTTAGATTTCTGTGTTTCATGGGACTCTGCTATTGGCAGCTTCAGTGGGCTATTTGACTCTCTTTATCATCTGTTCATGTTAACACAGGGGTTCACAGTGTTGCTTCTTGTCAAAGAACTATGCTAAGATCCAGTAGTCTAATTGCATATTTTGTCATGCTGATTTGAACAACCCAGAGGGAGGCAGAGCAATAAAACAAATTGTGCAGAGAGAATATTCTACAAAAGTGGCAACTCATGATGAGAAGTGCCCTGAAAAGATGTGATTTGGGCACAACAAGTCAGATCTCAGATTTATTTGTTACCTCATGTTTAGGCTTTCTGTGGGCAACTGAGGTATCATTTGAATGAAGACAAATCACTTTTTAAAAAAAATAATTCAAGGCTGCTGTTATCAACAGTTGCAAGGGTAGTAAGTGCATCTTAGAAGAACACTCTAAGTGGGTAGGATAATAGTTATTTGATCCTTCATGAAGACTTTTATCTCACTTTCTATTACTCTGACCATGTATTCTATTGCATTAGGTCAATTTGACTTACAATATTGTTGAATGTAACTCCACTTAAAATAGTTCCAGGAAATTTAGTCTGCCTAACATGATTTTGTACTTAGCTGTAGAGGAGATAGTGTATGATTTAAAGTAGTTGAAAACGAAGTCAGCAGGTGACTTCAAAGCCATGGTTTCTATTTAGTTTGAGGATGAAATGAAAGAAATATGTTCCTGTGAGGTATCTGTGTGAGATTCAGTGATAATTATAACCTTGACACAAGAGGTCATTTCTCAAGTTAAGGGGAGGGTTAATATTGCAGTTCTGAGTTTTGTTTTACAAGTGAGAGGAAAGATAAGAAATAGCTTGTCAAAGACAGTGATTGATATTCTTCAAATGGAGGCTGACATGGTTTGAATCAAATGAACAAAAGCAAACAGAACATTAATTACTTTATAATTTTTATTATATAAAGAAGTTGGAAGAAAGGAGATTTAATATCAAGATTTTTTAACACTATCTGTTCTTTACCTTTTTTAGGGCAATCTCAATATTAGATAATTAGCCAATATTTCTGAGGCTATACTTGCTTTACCTAAAAATTACCCTAAGAATAATTACAGAGAGTTATTGTATGGATAATATAATTTACTTTCTTCTATTTTAAACACATTTTCATGGGATATTTGATATTATATTTGACCAAGATACAAACTTATATTTGACTAAGAAAATAAATTCATAATTGAGTACAGTAGATGTTTTTTATATAGAACAAGATTTATAGCTAGGTCTTTTATATATGACAGCTTTTGTGCTCCAGGTTAGGATATAGGTAAGAAACTTTTCTCTCCTAGAATGCTTTAAAACTCACAGATAAAATTAATATGTAATCTATAAGTTTGGGTATGATAATACAAAAGGTGACTGTTGGTGAGAGTTCTAAAAAGTAGGAAATGGCTGGAGATGACAAATAGAAATGTTTGAGCAGTATTCTCAATTGGAAAAATTATGTGGCTATTGTAGGTTGGATGGGAGAAGAGTTCAGTGATCAGTTAGTGTTATTTTCCATGAACTGTAGACTAGGGAAAGGTGAGATATTTATCTTTTTTTTTTTTTGGTACTGGGGATTGAACTCCGGTCCTTGCACTTTTGAGGCAGACAGCGGAACCACTGAGCTAAATCCCCAGCCCAAGATGTTTATCTTTTATTTCCTGAAGTTGTAAGTAAGAGGATGTCTTGACTCTAATCTAAAGGATAGAGAATAGCAACTTATTAGACTGACCTAGGTTGATGCAAATGTTTTACATAACCGCACCATTTTACACTTCCACCAAGATAAGGATTCCTTCCAATTTGTTTCCTTGCTAACATCTGGCATTGTCTGACTTTTGTCTTATTGCTGTCTTAGTGGATGTGAAGTGGGACCTCATTGTGACTTTAATTTCAATCTTCTTAACAAATTATAATGTTGAACACGATCTTCTTTAGTGAAATATGTATTCAAATCTAATTTATTTATTTATTTATTTATTTATTTATTTATTTATTTATTTATTTATTTATTTGAGACAAGGTCTTGCTATGTAGTTCAGGCCATGCTTGACTCACTATGTAGCCCAGGCTCGCCTCAAACTTGCAGCAATCCTCTTGCCCCAGCCTCCCAAGTGCTGGGATTAGAAACTCATTCCCACTTTCTTTTTTTGGTACCAGGGATCTAACCTTGCACTTGCCAGGCAGGCATGGTGCCAATGAGCTACATTCCCAGCCCTACCCACTATTTAATTGGGTTATTTACCTTACTAATTATTGAGTTGTAAAAGTCCTTTATATATTTTAGATATAAGTCCTTCATTGGAGATATGATTTTTAAACACTTTTTTCTAGTCTTTGGCTTATCTTTTTACCTTAAGTGCAAAGTTTTGAATTTTAATGATGACTATTTATTAATACTTTATTTTATTGCTTTGTGTTTACTATTGTAAAATCATTACATAATCCAAGATCACTGGCATTTACTCCTATATTTTAAGAGTTTCATGGTTTTAGTTCTTAGATGTAGGTCTACAATATATTTCAAGTTACTTTTGTAGGTAGTGTGAAGAATTCATATTTATCTTTCTGCATGTGGATATCCAATTGCCCCAGAACCATTTGTTGAAGAACTATTCTTTCTTCATTTTTCTTAGCACTTTCATCTACTGTCTTTATTGGGCATCGTTCTCATTGAAAATTAAAGTACATGTATGTATCTACTTGATAAAATCATTAGTGCCCACATCATGTTTGAAAAAAATCCCAAGGCAATGCTAAACTTACACATTTCTGATAAACAAGACACTATTCTATTATGTTGCCTTT
This sequence comes from Heterocephalus glaber, assembly GCF_000247695.1. Next base: position 22,530,178 of record NW_004624769.1, read on the forward strand.
GCTACTATAGAGGACACATCTAAAAGCAGATAGTGGCTAATGACAGATGTAAATTAAAGAATAATATATGAATGCTTATGAACTGCTAAGTGCTAAAATGATTTTTATTACTAAAACACCAGTTTAATAGTAAAGTTACTGTGAACTGCACTTTTCTTATCATATTGGAATATGAATTTTTATATTGATGTTATAATTTTAAGTCTAGAAAATATTGTCATGGCCATATTAATTTTAGTTCTATTGGTTATAAAAAAGATGCATAACAAAGTCTATAATAAATTCAATGGGAATGGATTTATTCACAAGAGTCTATGTAACATTGTGAATCTATTATATTCTTTTGCAAATATTTGCATTTTAATTTTGAGAGTTAAAACCGAAATAGACTTTGTTCTTGTGACTCTTGGTAGGCCACTTAATTCTGTGTTTCAATTCTTTTTCTTTTAAGTGAGGATATCAATGTCATAAGGTTCTTATGAATAGTAAGTAAATTTATATATCTGATACTAAAAACAGTGCCTGATACACAGTAAGAGGTATTATTACTCACTTGAATGTAAGCTCTTCTTTTTTTTTTTTTTTTTTGGCTTTTTGAGATAGGGTCTCACTATGTAGTCCAGACTGGCCTCCTAGCAATCCCCCTGCCTTGGGCTCCCGAGTGCTGGGTTTACAGATGTGTTCCATCATGCCTGGCCTTGAATGTAAGCTCTTTGAGGAGAGAAATTTTTGTTATTTTAATCCACTAGTAGATCTGAATCACCTAGAAATATATCTAATACTTGCTGTTTAAAAATTTATACAATGAATTATAGAAGACAAAATACTGGCTTCTAATGGGACAAATCATGGGAATTTTATTATATTTATGACAATGGGCTCATATTACTGAAAAATCTTTCTCACATCCTTCACCTGCCATAATTTACAAAACTGTATGATAGGTCAACAGAATGCACCATATCAGAGGTATCTCTGTAAACTAGATTCAGAACAATGCTGCTATGTAAATGCAACAGTTTCACAGAAACTTGTGGACTAAATTGAAATATGTGGAGAACAAGTCATAAATAAAATTGGAAGCAAAAACCAGTTCTCCCAGCTCACCCACTCAAAGAATTTAAACAATTTGGAGAAAAATATTGGCAGAATTTCTTGTTGGTAAAGGGGACTGTGAAATAAAGAGTGTGCCAGAAAAAAGATAAGTTAGAATGGAAATCCCCCTTGGTTTTAACAAAGTTTTCTATGAAAGTATTGAATTTCCAATAACATTTGGGAGGTTTTGAGTGATAAAGAATCGGTTTCTGGAAATAAATTTAAATGTGAATACTATAGTAAAAGACCCCTTGGAAACTCTTATTGCTTGCTACTCTGAGCTAAATATTCAGTCAAGTCTAGATACTATCAAATGAAGATTCTTACTTTAAAATGGGAAAGAAATTTGATCTCTGCCCAGATTAGGTAAAGTCAATTGCTGAGATGAATAAGAAAAGGACATAGTTTCAAAAAGAAAGTGAGAGTATCAAAGCTGCCTCTTTCAATATGCTTATTGACAGATGCACCATCTCTGAACTTCTTTTCTTGAGCTAGTTAAGGAAGCTGGTCTCTAACAAAGGAGGCCTCTCATGTGCCTCTCTTTGTAGAAGCCAGCTGCTCTGATTGCCTTCATTAGTTTGAAAAGCCATAGTTCTTATGGCTTGTGTTCTTGTGATTTTCAGGAAAAAGTTTGAGGAAAGCTTAACTTACTGAGGATATTAATATATTTATTTTTAAAACCCAAAGAGGTAGGTTTTATGAAATATATTTGGTGTGTTTTCTATGAAAAGTGAAATATAATGCTAAATATCTCTGGAGCAAATTTATCTTAATCCCATTGTCTTAATGGGTTTGTTTCAATTTAAATATGAATCTGTTGATTTAAGCTTTGACTTGTTTTGGAAGAATTCTTTTTCTAAACAGTTCCCTGATTGTCTTTTACAGGCAAGAAGTGAATGACAGTGTGGCTCAGGTCTTCCTAGCAAATTCCGTACTTACTTTACTGCATGTTGTGGAGATGAGGATTGTGGATCTAGTTCTCATAAAACAAAGCAAAACAAAACAAAGGAATGAGGTAAAGCAGAGAGCTTGCCAAGCAGCCAAAAGTAGGAATTACTGGAGAAAAAGCAGTTCCTGGACTTCACATAGTGATGATAGAATAATGCCTTATCTGTACTAGTGCTTTACACTGTAGGAGCATCTTCATATTATTGCATTTTATTCTCACAATGTGGTTCTGACCATGGCAAGGCAAGGTGTGTTTTTATTAAAACCAATTTGCAAGTGGTAAAACTGTGTTTCTTAGGGCCATCACACCAAATCGCTATAAACTCCCTGGCCTAAAACCACAGAAAAGTATTTTCTAATAGTCCTTGAAGGGAGAAATCAAAATACTCAGTGTCAGTAGGGCCGCATTCCTTTGCAAGCTCTAGGGGAAAATTGTTTCTTGCCTCTTTCAGCTTCTGATAGTTCTCAGGATTCCTTGGCTTGTGGCACATTCTGCCTCTTCCTGTTTCTGGAGTCACATTGCCTTTCCCTCTTCTGTCTATGTCTATCTCTCTTTTGTGTCTTGAGTCTCTTGTTGCTTTTCTTTTTCTTTTTCTTTTTTTGGTACCTGGGATTGAACTGAGGTCCTTGTGCTTGCACAGCAGGTGGTGAAACCACTGAGCGAAATCCTTGGCCCTTGTTCCTTTTCTCTTATAAGGAGAGCTGTCTTGTCTTTGGATTTATGGTCCACTCATATAATCCAAGATGTCTCTTCATCTAAGATACCTCTGTATTTTCTGTTGTTTCATGTTTTGTATATGTTAAGGAAAAATGAAATGACTTCATTTTAGGGAAATTAATGCATCTAGGCTTTTTTTGGTGGTACCAGGGATCAAACTCAGGACCTTGTGCTTTTGAGGCAAGCGGCGGAACCACTGAGCTAAATCCCCAGACCATTAAGATCTTAATTTTAGGCAAATTAAGACCTTAAACTAGAAAGCCCAAAGTTGAAACAGTAGAAAAAAATTGAATAAGCCAATGTGGAGCTGAAGGGTTGGTGGTCTTGCACATTTGGGAATGTTACCCAAAATGAAACAGATAACTTTTTTTTGCTTAAATTCTTTTATTGGTACATTTATCATTGGATGCTTGTACCTGTACATGATGGATCTTGGTTCTTATTTTTTCCCCATTCCCTGTGCTCCCTTCCCCCCTCCACCCTTCCCTATTTACAAAGACCTTGTTTCCATTTTTTCCTTTTCTCATAATTTTTCCTTTCCATTCTATCCTTTCCCCTTCCCCTCCCACCACCCCTCCACCTTTGGACCTTTTCTTCCTATTTCAAATTTTCAATTATTTGTTTTAATCATTTTAATTCTCATTTATACTTTCAGTTTCTCACACTAGAGAAACTATTTGGTATTTACACTTGGGTGTCCTATTTATTTCACTTAAGAATATGTCCTCAATATGCATCCATTTAGCTATAAATGTCTCTAGTTTCTGCTATGAATGTGGGCGCACATATATCACTGTGGTATGATTCTTTTAATTCTTTGGGGAAGATATTCAGCAAGGGAATAGCTGGGTTAAATGGGACCTCCAGTCCTAGTTCTTTGAGGTATCTCCATACCAATTTCCACAGTGGTTGCACCAGTCTGCACTCCCACCAACAATGGAGAAGGGTTCCTTTCTCCCCACACCCCAGCCAGCATTTGATATTGGTTGATTTCTTGATAGCAGTCATTCTTTCTAGGATGAGGTGGAATCTCAGTGTTGTTTTCATGAAACAGATATCTTAATTATAGGTCTCTCAAAGTCTTTCATATGTCTCTGCATTTTGAATTCCAAGGCAAAAGTAGTATTTTCAGAAATTAACAGACTTCAAGGACTAGTGGGATCTGAAATACAATTTGGGAAACTGTATTTTCCTCTTGACAAAGAAATTTAGCTCAATTATGAAAAGTCTGGGAGAATTGTAAAGTGCATAGCTATCATTTCATCTGTACTATGCATTAGGTACTGTATTAATTCCTTTAGATGTGTTAACTTATTTAAAATTTACAGCATATTTATGAGATTGTTGTAATTACTTTAAAACAGGAAACTGAGGCAAAGAGAGGCTAAGCAACTTGTCCAAGTTTATACAGTCAGCAAGTTGATACAGCCTGCTTTCTAATCCAGGCAACCTAGCTAATCAAGCCTGCTATTGTAGCCATTGCATTATTCTGACAGCAGAATATTATAACAGAGCAGGTTTAGTGTAACTATTAAATATCTTTAGATACAGATGTACAAATCAGGTGTCAAGACTGGAAAGAAGCAGCCTAGGCTTCTGTAATCTGTGTTAAGCACCAGAAAAGCAAGGTTGGCAGTGCCACCCACCTGTCCATCCATCATTTCTGCCAGTAAGGGTTATGAGATGAAACAAAGCCAGTGTTCTGAAGGAGAAAATCTTTTTTCACTTCTCAGGTAATTTATTGTCCTGTCCTGATTTACCTCAAAGAATCAGTGAAAATGAAAGTGATGTAAGATGTTGTTTAGTTTTGCAGAGATTCTTCTGGATTATTCTGGATCTGGCCTCATGGACAAAAAGCTTCCTCTGAAGTCATAGAATTGTGCTGAGGCAGAAGGTATTTTTCCTAAGATGAAATTTCTAATTGTTTTCTGGAATATTCTCCATCAGATTTTCTGCAGTCTACTTAAAGCTTGTCCCTACCGTTAACAACTATGGCCATTGCTATATATTTAATTTAGGAATGAAAGCAGAATTATTTAACAATAAAGAAGAGACTGTTAGGTAGAACAAGACAATAGGGCTACCTTTCAGGAGGCAGCATGAAGCTCATGGAGTCAACTCATTTATTGTTAATAAAGGGCATTGAACACTGCCTACTACCTGTAAAGTGCTTGTTAATGATATAAAACTGGGAAAAAGTTTGCCCTGGGTGCAGTCCTGGGGGCTACTGGAGAAATGTGAAAGGAGTTGGCTATTGCATTAAGGTCAAGTATTTACAGGACAGTTGAGCTCAACATGTAGTATTTATTGATTTCTAACTTTTTAAGTCTTGAAAGTTTGGCACTGTGACAGATGTTTCTGAACAGTGGCTGGCTTCCACATGCTTAGGAGCAGACAAGGCCATTGTATTTCCAAGGATTCTCATGAAATAGAGAGATATTATCATTATATTTCAGAAAAGGAAATGGAGTCTTTGGAGGTTATGCTTCATACTCAAGTTCATGCAGAGAAATTAGACCTATACCTTTCACCACCACTTCATGAAGAGTCCAGTGCCCTTCTTGGGGTGAACTGGACTGAGTCAATAGTATCATTAGAAAAAGTATTTGTCCATTCATTTATTTTACTTTGGATACAGTATTTAAATTGAGGTTTCCCTTGTTTTAACTAATGCTTTCCCTGGTGGCCTCAGAGAGGTTGCAAAGTGCTTCTTAAGTGGTTTGAAAAGTAGGGCAAATTGTTATATGCTTTGGGAATATGAGGATTTATATTTTCTTTTAAAAATGACTGAGCATTCTGCCATTCCTGGCCCAGAGGAAAGGGCTTTTGGGCCACCTTCTGTCCCACCGCTCCCAGCTCAGAGGAAGGGGCTTCCAGGCCACCATCCCTTCCACTGCTCCTGGCCCAGAGGTAGGAGCTTCTGAGACACCATCCCACTGTTCCTGGTGCACAGGAAGGGGCTTCCTGGCCGGCCACCATCCCTCCCAATGCTCCCAGCCCAGAGGAAAGGGCTTTTGGGCTGCCTTCTGTCCCGCTGCTCCTGGCCCAGAGGAAGGGGCTTCCAGGCCACCATCCCT
>NW_004624770.1:12797-45297 GCF_000247695.1 Heterocephalus glaber
CCCACACCCTACACCCCACCAGCATTTGTTATTGGTTGATTTCTTGATAGCAGCCATTCTTTCTGGGGTGAGATGGAATCTCAGCATTGTTTTCATCTGCATCTCTCAAATGACCAGTGATGTTGAACATTTTTTCATATATTTAATTGCTATTTCTACTTCTTTGTCTGAGAAATGTCTGTTCATTTCAGATGCCCATTTTTAATTGGGTCTTTATATTTGGGGGTTTCTTACTGTTTTGACCAGGATCTGCACTAAAATTCTGAATTTCTGAATAGAGGTGTTGATTCTTAATATCCTTGCTTTATTTTCTAGATGTTCACAGGAATATTTCTCAAGTTTCTCCATTTTGTAAAGTATTTGTTGGATTATTTTATGTTTACTCTGTTTACCTGGTTTTATCTTACCATCTCAATTTGATCAGCAAGTTTTAAGAAATATTTATGAAATGATCACTATCTACAGACATCTTACAGTTGGGCTTTTATTATAAAGTTTTCTAAAATAGTTGTTGTCATGGCCTACTATTGAATTAAATCAATCATCCTTTCCAGCATCTTTGATATTTTTCCTTATATTATGCATTATTTTTATCATCTGTTTTTGATGTGTGACCATGTACTTATCTATATGACTTTTTTTGAATTCTGGTTCTTCTGAAAGATTTACTTATAAATTTCTCCTTGAAAACTCATAAAGTATTATTCTAAGTTGATCCTTAAAGAACTTTTCTACTTGGGTAACTCCAGCTAATACTGATATGTAGACAAATTGAAGACCTTTGTAGCTACCTCAAGCTAGAATGCAGACTATTGAATAAAAATAATCTTAGTCCATACAGCTGCTTCTCCTCATTTAAGTTGTTGATGAAGAAAACACTACCATTCTGTTTGCTGTTTAAACGTGTCAAAAGACCTCCCACTTGTAAAAATTTATTTCACTCTAAAGAATTCCTCTAAAACTGATTTGACTTTTATTTGCCTTTGGTAGTATTTGTAGCTATTATATTAATTTATTATTTACTTCTGACAGATGGATGAGTATTCATGGACTTGTTCCTAGGATCTCACAGGGAAAATTGGGTCTTATGAGAGTTAAGTCCAAATAATGACAGTGTTAAAATAGAAAGAACACTTGAGAAAGTTGAGGTAGTATTTTGCCACAAGTAACTTTCCATTCAGGTATCTGATTCCACTCAGGGGGACTAAAAGAGTTTGTCCTATTAAAATCAGTTGTTTCCTGGCCAAGCGTTTATTTATTTATTTATTTATTTATTTATTTATTTATTTGAGGGGGTGGTACTGGGGATCGAACTTGGATCCTTGTGTATGCGCAGCAGGTGGCAAAAACACTGAGCTAAATCCCTGGCCCCTGGCTAAGCATTTTGAACTTTAATTGTCTTGATAATCTATTACTCATTTTTAAACAGAGTAGGTTTTCATTTGGTTTTTGTCTTAAATTCCAATAATCTATTTAAGAAAGTTCTGAGTAGATAATAATTTGTAAGTATAGGATATGAAGATTTTGTCATATGTTTCATACTAACATAAGGGAGGAGGAGACAGGCATTAATTTTTAATTATGACCTATCATCTAGGATGATTTCTGGCTACAATCCACATAAGGCTTAAGTGTTGGTGCAACTCTTTATGACTACCTTGTATCCAAAAATGGCTAATAAATATCAAGGGAGATAAAGGAAAGTTATCAGCCTCTAATTGATATGACATTATGATTGAGATATAAACTTCAAAATAGATAGAAATATGTAACCTAAAGCAAGTTAATCTCTTTAAAATACAAATTTCTCAATTGATAAAATGGGGTTATATAAAAAGAGGCTATAACAAGTCTACCATGAATACAGTCAACCTGTGAATGATGTTATTTAAATGAGTCACAGAGACAAAAATTGAGAAAGTTGAAGGATTATTTGTCTTTGTTAAGAAAATAGCAGCAATCTAATCTCTTGGGAGTCACACACATAAAAGACTGTAGTTAAGCTTCAACTAGCAAAGTATATTTATTTATTGGTATATATCCACTTCATCCAAGATGTTTACCTCAGCCCACAACATACCAAGTCAGTGTATAAAGAACTAAACTACAATCTGTTTTAAAATATATTTCTGGAAGTAATTTCCAGGGATAGGATACCCTATAATCAAAGATGATTTCCTGATATTTTTAGTTTATAACAAAGTAAAATCTTTTCCATTCCCATCCCCATCCAGCCGTTTTGAAAAGCAAAATCTCTACTCTGCTACCTTTTAATATAAGATCAAATGTGATGACATAAAAATTTTTCAATATGTATATGTTATGGATTTTTTCAAGAACATCTATCAGGATTGTTTTCCTACTGTTATTGATGTTTAGCCACCATTAAATAGCAGCTTCTTTACCTTTGCCCACTGTTTCAGACTGAAGTAAATCTATAATTTAAATAGAGGTCTGGTATATACATTACGGTTAAAGCTAATTTAATTAATATTATTTAAATCACTGACGACAGTACTATCTCCTACATGTCATTCCCTAACACCTATGCCTTTCTTCCCCTGTCACAATAAGTACAATTTTAATATGACGTTTTCTGTATTTGGGAACATACCTAATTACATAATTTCCCAAATGTCATAACGCGTACTGTATGTCAAAATACAACATACATTCCCCCCTCCCTGTGACCATCCAATTTGGCTTATATTACACAAAAAATAAAAACATGTGCTTGACTGAAAAAGCAATGCTAATTTTTAATTTAATAGCCTAAATTATCTGAATTACCCATAAAATTATTCTGAATAATGTAGTTCAGCATTTAGTAGGCTGAAATATTTATGTTTTTCAAGAGTTTAGTTGTTGTTGTTGTACTAGATTAACTAACCAAGAATTAGAGTTTTGTTTTTCTGTGAACTGGACATAAATACGTGTGTTATAACAATGTGTAATGAGGATAATGATAATAAGCAATTCACAGGAAACACCAGGTATTTTTAAGTAGATATTTTAAGTCAACTGTTCTATTAATATATATATAATATTAATATATATGGTTCTATTAATATATATATGGTTTCTGAAACTCATGAAATCCACTGTGAAAATTTTACAAAGAACCTACACATGTAACCCAGACCAAACAATAACATCAAACAGGGATATTTTGGCATGATTTTACTCCAGTATCAAAAGACATTTTACATGAGATTTTTATTTTATATAAAATGGCTAATATGAATTTGGTTTATTTTTTCATTTCTTCATTCCATATCTCAAAACAATAAAGAGCTTTTATTGACAGAATGTTATCTGTAAATGTCTTAGAATTTTTTTAAAAAAATGTTTTTACTGTTAATTTTATTTATTCCTTTGAAAATAACCTTATAATTCTATATGGTGTGGTTATGGTAACTGCTGAAGAACAAGAGGACATTGTCATGGTAAAACTTAATTGTTTTGTTTTGTTTTTACATTAAACTTCTGAATATCAGCATACATCAAAGGAGAATTCTTTCTTGCTCTGTACAGAGCCAGCCAGTATTAAACCTGCCACTTCTAAACACTGTGTCCACTGTACTTCACTGCAGTGAGATATTTCCGTGTCACATGGTCAGAGGGAGGCAGATTAATAGGGAGTTCTAGCTGGAAATTTCTTCCCTGTTATTGTTCGCCCTCTGCAGTTGATGGCTAAGTTAATTCTCTTTAGTTTTGTCACGCTCCAAAGCACACATTGCCAAGCAATGGTAAGCTTTATGAGGAAAAAAAGAAGCAATGGTGTCCATCAAAGTCTTAAAGTTGCATTTTTAAACTTTGGCTCACCCTGATGTGCCATTCAAAAAAGCTTCAAAAGATTATTTTTTTAAAGAAAGGTTCAATATGTCCCGAGGCTATCGGTTTTGAGTTAAACTGGGTGAAGTAGAAATATTTTACTCATCAGCTTTGCAGTCACAGAGTTTGCCTCAGCTAGAACAAAACTGCTGAGGCATTTAGAGAAAATTAACCCCCCATCCTGGCGGCCAGATGTGACTGGTTTCTGATGAATGCACATGAGTGGGCTGAAAAATCAAGAGACTGTGAAATTCCTGTCAGGTCCGTACAGTCCAGAATGGGCCATTGACTGCTTTCTATATTTCCCTCCATCATTCTTCTTGAACACTGCCATTAATTTCCTCTCCTACTCTGACTTGTGTTTTTCCCCTCCCTCTTGCCTTTAGCTCTATCAGCTGCAGACTCCACAAGCAGTGGCAGGAGCACTTCTGACTGGTGGTCCTCTTCAGCCAGATGAAGCTGGCCAGGTTCCAGACAGACTCTCAGGAGACTATTCAGAAAATATTAGCTGTGCAGGTAGGTGATTGCAGGGAAGTAGGAAAGATCATTCTGATCTAGATTGAAAACCAAATGATGGGTAGTGTGATGAAGCATTAAAACCATATCCCATCAGACTTTTATAAATTTTTAACCTCTTTAATAAACTGAGATTGCATGAAGGATGAATTCAGTAAGTTAGCACATATACCACGCATACTTTGGGGGAAAAGAGAGAGCCGACTTATTTCTCACAAACCTCAGGATGGCTTTTTATAAATATCTTTGGTGTAAATGCATTTTGTCAAATGTTCAGGCTTTGCGGTTGCCATTTGGCTATTTAAAAGGTGTTGATAACACTTACCTTGCAGCGCTGTTGTGCAAAATCTGCTTCAATGAAAACAACCCTCTGACGTTTGTTATTCAGCTATTGTCTTTCCCCTCCTATTTTGCAGGAGACTTGTCCTCCCAAGCAGATGTGCAGATAGCTAATTGAAAAATAAACCACTTTGGGCTAGAAATTAACTGTGGTTCTAGATGCATGTGACTTTTCACTACCTGTGTTTATCTCTGTAAAAATAGTGGATCAGTTGTCCTTCAGACTCTGAAATAGTTGAGAACCCTGTGTTAACTTCGTGAAGACCATCCCTGTATTATTACTTAAAATTGCTCCAATTAATGTTTTACTATTTCAAATGTTACAAGATGAGTTAAGTATGATGTCCCAAGAGAAAACACACACACACACACACACACACACACACACACACGCACGCACCATTTTTGTTCTATTAAAATAAAAACAGAGTGGCTGTTCCATGAAAACCGAAAACAACACATGCCTTTTAAGACTATAACATTTAGTAACTCACAAGTGCAAGTGAGGAAGGCTGAAACCCAAACCAAAATTTTTTAAACATTTCCTTACACTTCGTGTTGCTTTTACTATAGTAAAGAAACATATTTTTCAAAGCATTTTCAAACCTAGTTAGCTATTCCAAATTTCATTTTTGCTGGTGTCCAGTTTTAGTATTTTCCTCTGAGGACTATGTATGTGTGAATGCATGCATATATGTGTGTGTCTGCTTTATATATGGCTTCTATTGGTAATGGATAAATTCAAAATATGAAACTAATAGGGGAAAATCAAAGATAAGTTTTGAAAAGGCAGTTCTTATCATGGGTAGGTTAACAGAAATGTATGTACAAACTGGAATACAAACCACAACTGCATTAGTTTGGAAGTCAGGAGCATCTTGTTTTCCTTAAAAAGTCTATTAGGACATAATACACTAAAACTTATAAGCACTCCCAGGCTTGGGAGCACAGCCTGTAACCGCAGCATGAGGATCATGAGTTCAAGGTCAGCCAGGCTACATAGCCTGGGCTTCACAGTGAGTCTGAGGACTACCTGATCTACATAGTAGGATTCTGTCTCAAAATCAAACAAACAAAACTATGGGGGCCTATGATCCATGATTCTGTATGTTCTAATTAGTGTCTTAGAAAAATCCCACATTTTCACTGAAATATAAATGTTCTTCAATATCTTACAAATGATAAATTCTTACTCTGAGTCATGATGTATTTTTCAGACATCAGAAATGTCATTTGAATATCTGTAAAGTGAATTCCTAATCCATAACCTTCCATAATCTTTATTCTCATTTTTCATTAGAAAGTCAGTATTTTATTTACCAAAACTTGATTTTAAATGACTTCTCTGTATGGCTGTTGCATACAATGTAAATGAAGGCACAGGGACAGGCTAGCATAGGTGGGGATTGACTACTCAGCACCTAGAGATACAGCAGCAAGCTTTGTTTGTATTTAGGGAATTCGAGGAGCATCAGTTAGTGGTTTCTTTGATTATCTACAAGAGTTACCTCCAGTTTAGTATATTTCAACTTTAGCCTTCAGAAAAGAATGTGAAGGGCTGGGGATTTAACTCAGTGGCACCGCGCCTGCCTCGCAAGTGCAAGGTCCTGAGTTCAATCCCCGATACCAATAAAAAGAATGTGAATATATAATTTTGGGGATCATACTACAATACTAAGGAAACGTGTAATCTTCCAGGGGGAAAAATCAAGTCTAAAACCTTCAGCATGGTACACAGTGACCTCCATGACTAGCTCTTGCTGACACTCCAGCTCCATCTCCTGCCATCTGTTTAAGCCACTGCAGAAGTCCTAGTCATGAAGCTTGCTGTTTAAACTCCTCTTATATGCTTATACTCTTCCTTCTGCAATATTCTCTTACCTGTTAAAAATAAACACCTGACTCAATCCAGTCATCTAATCTGCAAAGTATTTCAGATCCTTCCCCACCTGCTTCTGCCACATAAATTAATTTCCACCTTCCTTACCTCTTACTGGACCCTATGCGTGCCATTATACTGCAGTTGTATTTTCATCTGTTAACTCTTCCAGATTGTTTCTGTACCCTCCTTCCTAGAAGTTTCTAAGCTCTTTCTGACCTTCATACTATCAGAGAAATCCATTTAACTCTCCCTCAGTTGTTTTGAGGGTGTATGATAGCAAGGCGGCTAAGGGGATTGGATAGCTCCAAGTGCCTTTCTCCTTTTCCTTTATTATCTTCAATATTTAAAAGGAAAACATGGTAGAATGATTTAATATATTTGGGGAATCTGCAGGTGTCAGTGTATATAGTTTGATTCAATGTGGCTAAACATTGCTTAACAGACCAAATGCTATTGGTCTCCATTACCACATGACTTCTCCTTGGAATTTCTTTAAGTATCAAGGTTTGAGAATTTAAATAATGTTTTATATTTTGAAACAAGTATTTAAATGATCCCATTAGATATTAGTAAACTATTATATGGGAAAATTAGTTGATAAACCTTCTGAATAATTAATTGTATATAACAGATATTGAGTAAAAACAATCTAAATAAATGTTAAACAGGAAAAAAGGAAGCTTGGCTTCAACCTTGGACGATGGACCTTGGAGCAATTCTTTGCAGGCCCAGACACAGGCAGTGATTACAGATCTGTAGTTGGCAGGATCTCAAATAGACCAGATAAGAGTTTGAGTTACACGACCAAGCAGAAACCAATAAGATAAATGATAACTGGAATAAAGAATTGGCATATTTTACTTTGAAACCACTTATATGAGAAAGATTTGCGGATTTTAGCTGATCACAGTTTTAATATGAGCCTAAGCAAACGACTACAAACTTGGAGCCAAAGCCATGTTCTAGCTACAGCAATTGTCTAAGACTTCTTGGCTCTGTGAGTGGATGGTACATTTAGTGCTCTTATTATTTGATTTTTACTATCATTTTTCTTTTTTATTTTCAATTTATTTAATCTTGCGATGCCTAATACCTTTCTGGCATTTTATTTGGAAAAAATCTAAACACTAGAATCATTCAAATAAGTGTGATGCAGCTAAAACATATTTATGGGATCTTAGACTATGGAAGCAGGGATCCTTTTGTCTGGAAGGAGATAAAAAGTCCCATTACATTTTTCTATAAGTTGAATACATCTGAAGTATTTGACAGAGTTTGAACAGTGTAGTTTAAGGACCATATTGACATTCTAGAGAGCAACAATTCAAGAAAGAATGGGGATGGAGAATACAGAAAATTTGGAATGCTTAGCCATAACAGGAAAAGGCTTTAGAAAAAACAGATATCTGAACCCCTGCAAATGAATGCTGACATATATTTTGATGAGCTCCAGGTGCAAATACTGCGATCAAAGGATGGAAGAGGTTAAAAGGTGGGTTTGGACTCAATAGAAATCAATGGTCTACCAAATACAGCTTTGCAAGCATCCAATAATGGTGCTCAAGCAGAAAGTAGAAAAACGTAGGCCAAGAGTGCTGGAAAGATGAGGCAGTGCTTGAGGGGAAGTGGGCAGTCAGAGTCAGCCCGGGGCCACCTCCTCTGGCTTGTGCCCCTTGAACATTCCCATGACTTCAGTGCACACACATCTGTGGGTGCGTCTGTGCCTGCTAACCTGCTAGCACATTAGCCTTTTCAAGTCAGAATTATGTGGCTTTTGTTCATCTTTGTCTTCCCAGAAACATCTACCATTTTGTAACATGATAAGTACAAAAATTTTGTTCAGTTAGTAAATTGATTTATTAGTGACTATGATGCCCTCAAAGATTCTTTCTAGGTCTAGGCACCCATACTTTTGTAGCTTAATAAATAAAAGCATTCAGTAGTTGCTTTGCCAGGAATTCTGATGGCATAGAGCAATCTATTCAATCATTTGATACACACACACACACACACACACACACACAGTTAATTTCCTATAGTATTTGGAAGGTAATGGTGCAAATGAAAGAAATCTAGAAAGATCAGGACTAAAATAAGAATCAGTTAGCAATATGATATGAGAAAAACTCTGAAATCTACATGATTTTTTTTGAAGACAAAGTAAATTATAGTATGCTTCTTGGACACTAAATATATATGTATATGCATACATTTGGAGATACTATCCAGGAAGAATAACATTAAGTTGCTAAATCTTACTAATTCTAGACAATAATAGCAATGATATTTAAATATAGTTGCAATAATTACTGGAAGTCTAGAGATAGAATGTGTCACACTGAAACTACTGGAAGAAAATACCATAAAAATTGAGTAATTGAAAATATAGGAAGAAAGAAGGAAAAATATTAAAACATGCAAAATAAGAACAAATATATTAGTGATTATAATAACTGCAAATAGCCAGGCATGGTAGCGCATGGTTGTAATCTCAGCACTCAGGAAGCTGAGGTAAGAGGATTGCGGTGAGTTTGAGGCCAGCCTGGGCTACAAGTGAGTTCAACACCAGCCAGGACTACACAGGGAGACCCTGCCTCAAAAAACTAACTGAATAAATAAATAATTACAGGGCTGGGGATTTAGCTCAGTGGTGCCGCCGCCTGCTTCACAAGTGCAAGTTCCCAGGTTTGATCCCCGGTACTAAAAAAATAAATAAATAAATAGATAGATAGATAATTGCAAATGGTCTCCTCACACAGTTGAATGGTACATATGCACAGAGTAGTAATAAAAGCAAAATCTATGCACGTTATTTAGAAAAGATGCACCTAAGACAGAAATAGTTTCAAAAGCCTCAAAAGAAGTAATAAAAAGTTTGTCTATAAAACGATTTAAAATACTTTGAGACAAAACGAATAAGAACACTCAAATTTGAATATTTTTTATTTTTTAAAAGACACACTCTACTAAGGCATATCAATCACAAACCTTATGCACATGGCATCATAACTTCAGAATATAGGAAGTAAGATCTGATTGAAATCAAAGGAAAACATTTAGTTTTCATTTAGAGTCTACAATTACTATGATCGATATTAACATCTCTTCTTGAATTTTTAAAAAGTGAAAGGAAAAAGAGCATCGCATATCAAAACCTATGAGTTTTAATGCATTTGGAAAGAAAGTAAATGTTAAAAAATATATTAATGCAATACAAAAAAGAAAGACTAGGCTTTTTATGGAGTATATGCTGAAAACAATTGCTAATGAGAGCAACAAGATGCTCACAGTAATAGAAGTGACAAAATAGTTGAGACCAAAATTTCCTTGACTTCATATCTTCTTCATAAATGAGGCAGAAATGCTATGTTTAAAAAAAGGACAAAATTATCATTGTTGTCTGATATATGGTTTTTCTCTTACATAAGAGAATCAACTAAGAAAAACATCAAAATTGGTAAGACTGTTATTTAACATGGCAACCAAAAGATAAAGTTTCTAAGAATAAACAACAAAAATTATTTGTCTTTTCAGCAAGAGCTATCAAACACTACTGAAAGGATACAAGCAAAAACTTACATAACAGTAAATCTACATCATTCTCATAGATCATATTGGACAGTTTCAAAATTTTTAATAAATTTAAAATTTTTAAAAGTCCATATTCAATACAATGATACTCAAAATCCAAACAAGATTTTTTAAGGAAGTCAAGAATATGATTATAAATGCGTTTGAAAGATAAAAGTCCATGAGACTAGCTCTGACATTATTTTAAGAATGAAAAAGTGTTGTTGAATTGAGGCTGGGAACTTATGCTACTGTCTAGCAAAACATGTTAAAAACTATATTCAGGAAGTGAAAACAACATATCAGTGCAGGAATGGCCAAAAGTTCTGTAAAACAGAATAGTTGATAAATTTTTAAAGGATTATATATAGTAAATATTTTCAATTTTGGAGGCCATAACATCTGTACTGCCACCCCTCCACTCTGCCTTATAACAGGAGAGCAGCCAGGAATGATAGTGTATGTAATGCATCCCAATAAAACTTTATTTACAAAATGGGTATCAGGCCTGAAAGTGATAACTAGAATAGAGAATCCAGAAATAGCTTCACATGTGGAATTTAGAATATAATAAGAATGAGATTCCAAGCTGTGTATAATGAACTTGCCAGCTGTGTATAATGAACTTTTAAAGGATAAAAGTAAAAATGTGCTAATTATAATTTATTTTATATAATTGATTAATAAAGCCTATTCTATAATACATGAAATACAAAATAAGGTAACATACATATTTATAATAACCTATTTTGTATACTTATATAGATTCTAGGGTATACATTTAAAAATACATATCTTTTTAAAAATATAAAATATTATATAGTTTTAAGGTAGAATGAGGGGAGAAAATCTTTATATGAAAGATAGTTAAACATGGCTACATAATTAAAAACTTTTTCATGAAAAAAGATATAATAAAAAATCTATAAGGACCTTGAAAAACATTAAGATATTTATAACATTGTATTCAGTATAAAAACATAACAGCATTTATTTGAACCAATATAAAATAATACAACTCAATAGGAAAATGTGCCAGTTTTAGAAGACAATGTTTAAGTGACATCCAAAAAAATAAAATGTTTGTATTGGAAGTACTTGAGAAAAAAATTAATAAAATGTAAAAACTACTTCAGGCCACCAGGAAGTACACTTTTAAAAGCTATTAATTAGTGGTGTAAAAAATCTACACTTTTATGTTCTCTGAAGGACTATGTTGTTCTCTTACAAATATTTACAAACATGTATTTTCAATAGAACAATTTTGTGCTTTACTTTAGAAAAATACTCCCAAAGGGAGTGGCGTTTATGGTCTCTGTGGCTGAAGAGGTTCATGAAGGAATTTTGCTATATTTGCTTTATTGATACAGCCTTATTTTGTTTTACAATTTGTTTTATTAGGCAAATTATTATTGAAAGCGTAAGATGTGCCAATCACCATTTTGGGTGCTGGGGATACAGTGGTAAATAAAACAGACAAAAAGCCTTACCCTGTAGAGCTTACCATAACAATGGGGAAAGCTAGGGAAGAAAGTTGAAGCTGTATTATTGCTATCTGCAAAGAAGAAAAGTAAAATAGAGAAGGGGCATACAATGTGACAGAAGAGGTACAAAATGCGTTTAAAATTTTTGGCATTATAACTTGTGTAAATAAATAAATAAATATTCCAGACTAAATTTTTTTAAATCCTTCTTTCTGTGTTCAACTTAAAATATATACTCATCTGCTCTGAATAGCAATTTGAGTTTTGGTGTAGGTCGTTGGTAAGTTGGTTGATTGTACCATCTGGGAGGTGAAGTAGGTAAAAAAACCCATGTATCCAAAGACCACTATATTGGATGACATGTTGTGTACAATGTGCCCTGCACACAGTGAACATCTTTTTTACCTGACATTATTTTAAGGAGAGTCCAAAAGTACAACAACTTGCCAAAATTAATTAGTGATGAAAGCACTTATATATTCCAATATTTTCACCTTGAAGAACTTGCAGCACAAGTAGTAGAACCCTTGCCTAGAGTATACAAGGCCCCAGGTTCAACCTACAATACAGCAAAAAAATAAGAAACAGAATTTACAAGTCCGTGTGTGACATCACTTCAAACTGTTGTATATTCCAGTAACTACATAGTGGCACACAGCACTTCTAGCCATATAGTGCAATAGAAGAAATGCTTGATTGACTTCAATTCTATTGCTTCCTGCCTCGGCTTTTAAGGTACACATAAGCACATAAACAAAAAGAATTAAACAAATGTTTTTAGTTAAAACTTTCAAATAAATGAACTACATTTTAGCCAAATACCTTCCTTTAGCTGTGAAATCAGCATTCCATCCTCATCCAAAGCTGCCAATAGCTAAGAAATAAATGTCTATTGCCAAAAGTCATTTCAGAATCAGAAAATGTTTTCTAAAAGGGAGTTTATAAGCTCATTTCTTCTATACCCCTACCTTAGGACTTATTCTCTCATTATTCTGCAATGGTTATATTATGCCTCTGGAATTTCATTTTGATTGATATGGAGGGTTGAATTATCATAACAAACTGAAGCACAGAATTCACTCTATACTTACTGGATACCAATATAATACATGCAATATATAGTCATGGTCTTTCATCTTAAGCAATTTACAGTCAAGTTGAAGCATACCAATTAATTTCAAGATGTATTTCCTGAGTGCCTACTATGAAGGAAAAAGGCATTTTGCTGACATTGAGGGTCTAAAAATGAAGATATCATTTGTCTTTAAAGACTATGTAATCTCACAGGGGAGGCAGGTACTGTATATTGTGTAAATAAAAATGAGAACATGGAGAGGAATACTTAGCTCAATCTGAAAACAGGTCAGTTTCATGAGAGGAGTAACCCCTAAACTACATCTGAAAGTTGAGGGGTGCTTCAACAGAAGGTGGAGAGGGGAGATAGCATAGTGTACTGAGGAAATGACAAGCAATTTGACATTAGTAGAGCATAAAACTGCAAGACAGGGAGTATCCGAGATGAAATGAAGAGGCAGATATAAAAATAATAAGAAATAATTAGTTACATGGTTAAGTGTTGCCAAGTACAGACAATAAACTTTATGGTTGGCCAGGAAGTAGAGAGAACTACTTAGGCCTGAATTCAGGGAAATGGCTTTATACACAAGATAAGAGTTGAAAGAAGCTCCCAGAAATGAGTATCTGACTATGACTGGAGAAAGAGGAACATTGTAGGGATGGAGGGAGGGGAGCGACTGAAAGTACAGAAAGAATGAGTGACTGAAGAAACAGATTCCAGTGGTACAGAACAGACATTCACTTTTTGGTTATTTTTTAACAAGGCATTTATATAGACATTACTATGGGCTAACATCCACAGTCCTTTATAAATTTTAATTAATGTAATTCTCAAAGAACCCTGTCAGGTGCTATCATAGGATCCCATTTTATAGAAAAGGAAAGTGAAGCACAGAGAAGTTATAAATTCTGCTCAGGGTCACAGAGCTAGCAGCAGAGACGGAATTTAAAGTCAGGCAATTCAGCTGCAGCATAGCTCTTCTTAACCGCTCTGCTATGGGAATCTTTTGTATGGCACTGAGATTAAACTACATGAAAGGAAGATAGTGTTTACTAAGAAAGAAAGTCTTCAAAAAGGTTATAAATAATAGGCTGGACATTGGTATGGACATTCCAGGAGTCCATTAAGTATTCTGTACATAATTCTTGACCATTCAGTCATGAAGCCAAGTGCTAAAATATTAGCATATACTTCTTAGGAGGTTTTTTTCAGTGTTGGTATAAATTAATTTATCATCTATCAAAGAGGGGTACACTTAAACTGTGAAAAGTATAAAATAATATGATCATTTTGGTAAAAAATATGAATTACATCTCCAGTTAACTCAAAGAACCCCCAAAAGATATATACATAAAACCACACCCAGTTACATTGTAATCAATTCCTCAAAACCAAAGAAAAAGGGACAATCTTAAAAGTAGAAAAAGGAATTTAAAAAGTAATGCTACCTTCTCATAAGAAACAATGAAGTTCAAAAATGTAGAAGACTAACTCTAAGCTGCTAAAAGAAGACAAAACAAGTCAAAATTCTCTTCCTTCAAAAATATGTTTCAAGCGCTGGAGATTTAGCTCAGTGGCACCACACCTGCCTCGCAAGCACAAGGTCCTGAGTTCGATCCCTGATATATACATATATATATACATATATATATATATATATATTTCAACACTAAAGATAAATGGCCTCAGAAGGAACCTCATATATATAAGAAATAAGAGCATTAGATACAACAAACAAATGGGCAACTATAAAATACTCTATCATCTTGATCTATTAAAAAGACAACTAAATTTAAATATAAAAATGAAACATTGTAATGCAGAGATATAGCATACGTAAGTACAAAATAAATGAGAGCCATAGAGTAAAAGATAAAATAATAAACAAAACTATTCTTAAATTTAATATAAAGTGTTATTATATTGACCCTATGGAAACTAAGTGAAGAAAACACATTGTAATTCCTATCTTCAAAATCAAGCATAAAAGCCAATAAAATAATTAACATGGAATACTAAAAACTAAGTGAAAAGAAAGTCAGAAATTATAAAATGTGATAAATTTTGGAGAAATAAAAAATTTGTGACCCTCAATTCTACCATATCAAAAATTATATTAAATATGAATGGACTGAAAACATCAATTGACAAATAGTTGTAGTCACATTAAACAACACATGACTCAATTTTAGACTAGCTACAGGTGGCATACATTAAAATAAATTGACTGACAGATGGAAAGTAAAAGGACATATCATGCATAATACAATTAGCGAGGCTATATAAATATTAAATGAAAATTCAGAACTAGGAATATTATCAAGAATAAAGAGGGTGGGCCAGGGATTTAGCTCAGTGGTTTCACCACCTGCTGCACAAGCGCAAGGACCCGAGTTCGATCCACAGTACCAAAAAAAAAGAATAAATAGGGTAATCTCATAAAGATAACTAATTCATCAAGCACCTGTATAGATATGTATGTATCTAATTAAAAACTTTCTAAGTATATAGAGTAAATGTTGAGAAAACTTAAAGTAGAAATTAAAAGGCCATGGCTATAGTTTGAGATTTCAAAACTCCTCTTTCAGGAATAGATGGAAGATGAAGGAAAATAATAGTAAGAATGGGGAAGATTTGAAAAATACAACCAGTTAAACATAACTGACATTTAGAGAATAGTCTTTCCGAAGATGGCTGAATATGTGTTATGTTAAAGTACATGTGGAACATTTCCACATACAGAATGTATGCTGCATCATAAAACAACTCTTAATTTAAAACAAATAATAAAAAATATGCTTTCTAACCACAATGAGATTATTGGATATGAATAACCAAAAATTTTGAAAAATTCCTTAAATACTGGGAAGTGAAATCACATATTCTAAAAATTAATTATATAGAAATTAGAAAATATTTTGTTAAGAAAGCTCATCCTAGACTAATGCCATATCATATAACTGACCATTTGAAATACATGCAGCTGAATAGTTTTCATAGGGTAAATTTTGAAGGCTTGTACTAGTGGGCAAAAGCCTGGGTAGAGAAGTATACAAAATAAGGTCAGTGTAATAATGCCCAGTGGGTTCAGTTTAGGGGGCATATTGCTTAATTAGCACCTAACTTAACAGTTAGGATATAGAACTTGGGAGAGCACCTAGGAACATCCTGATAAAAAAGCTGAGTAAATGAAATTCTTCTTGACTATTAACATAATCATGTCTATTTTATTTTTTAATATTTTACCTTATTGCCAAATTGTCCCTTTAAGTTTAGTTAAGAGTTTCTTCTTCCCCTAAACTCTATACTTCTATTCATATTTTACCTCAGTTTCCTTAGTTTACCTTAGTTACCTGCACTATTCAATTTTTAGGTTTTGTTCATCATTTATTGTATTGATCTTCTGACTATTGTCTCTCAAAATATCTGAAGCCCTCTATAACAACTTCCACAAGGGGCCGTGGGTAACAATGGCAACATCACATCATCTATTTTCTTTCTATTTGAAGATAAAAAAGAACCTTAATTCAAATGTAGAAATAAAAGATGAAAATGCATTCATTTCACAGGTATATTAATTTGATGTAGCTTCAGAATGGTAATAAAGCATATATCAATACTAAATTCCAATGAATTAAACTTTCTACCCCTTTCTGCTAAATAACATATCAAACCAAATGTATTTCCTCTTTTATCTTAAAATAAGTATATTTCTGATCATTTTTATTTGAAAAACTAAAAATTTTGTGTGTTCTGATTGTTTTTTAAACTTTGCGACAACCCTAGCATTTTTTTCCTAATTCACTCAATGCCAGCAGTACATTTTTCAAATGGAGGAGGCATGTCAGTGGTGTGGGGGAGATGAGTTTTTCAAAGACAGAACTTTTAAGTTTGAAAATTAGTAACTAATGGAGCATATCCAGGAGGTATTTTTCATACAACTTAGCATCATTATTATATAATGATGCTGCTTTGATGTGAGATTAACTCAGACACACCATTTTTTATTCAAAAGTATCAAGATTGTAAAACAGTGAACAGTGCCATTGTAACAAGAGGGAAATATTAGGGTAAGATTTTGAGAAAATGTTTTTAAAGATTTGAAGTAGCTTTGTTATTTCCAAGTGGCACCAAGTCTATAATATATCATAAATAAAGTCAAAATTAGGAAGATAAAGAGAAGGACCTAGTGAACCTTAACATGGAACTAGTACTTTACAGAATTAAGGCTAAAAAAGGGTCATTTATGTTTGTTTCAAATAAAGTGTACACCAAGTAAGAACTAAAATGTGACACACTCTACATCCTATCTCACCTTGGGATTTTTATTCTTAAGAACTTGCACATATTATCATAAGGGGAAATCATCTAACATGACAAAATCTCAAATTGAAAAGCCTTCTCATTCCTTTCTCTTGCGTATACCTTAGCAGAGGAAGGAAATGTTTTCCAAACTAATTCTTATGATTTTCTTAAAATGAACTAGAGCCCAAACAAATATGAGAAATACATCTACCTTAAATATACATAGCAGACTTTAGTTTCATAAAGAGCTGATTTCTTAATCATAACAAACCTGTGACAGAAAAGAACCTGTTACCCCATTGGTGGGGTTTGGTAACAGCTGGAGAGAACAGAGGTACTTTTTCAAAGACTCATGACCAGAAAGTGATGAGTCTCTGTACTAACACCTCATCAATGGTGATCCCACCCCTATGCCTTCTAAAGTGGCCCCTGTTTGAGATACTATACTCTAACTCAACCTTAAGAAACAAGAAGGTCAGGAGCTCATACAGTTAAGGTTTGGGATTTTTTTTTGTGAAGAAATACTAGAGTCACTGTGTACTTTACAGAATGGCTAGACTTCTTCATTCCTTAACTGAATATGAACCTGTTTTATGCATTGCCACTAAGCCCTGACTTTGTCAAACATCTGTCATTAGCAACCACACCTCATTCTGTACCCCACATTTGAAGATAGCTTCTTTACCAACACAAAGGTACTCCATGGAAGGCCCTCTGTATTTGTTGTTACCTGAATTAGGATATTTCAACTCAGCTCCAGTACACGTATTGATAGATATATCGCTGACTGTAAATACATCTATTGGAATGCTACCCTTGGTTGCAAAGCAGATTATCTTACTTAAATACACTGGTTTTAAAATTTAGACATTTAATTTAATTATCTTTTCCCAGACGTGTATAAGGAAATCAGAAATCCAGTGTGAATAACATTATCTTCACAGAAATGAAAACCTGCAAGAGCATTTTTTTGCCACAAATTCAATAATTTTAGTATAATCACTAACTATGTTTTTGTTTTACAGAACTAGTATGATTTGGAAAAAGAACAAAATTGCTTTTAAAGTACAAAAATAATTATGAACCACTTGAAACGTAATGTCTGTGTTTTATTTCTCATCAGAATTCATTAGTGTGTAACATCAATAATTTAGCCCATCATTTGCCAACACTGACTTGGCTCAGTAGTTCAATCATGTAACCCTGTAAACTCACTTTCCATTAAAATGAATGTTGCTGACAAAGGATAACTAAAGAGATACTTCATTTATTAACTAAAGAGGTACTTCATTTATCAACATTTTTAAATTAGGAGTTTGGGGCCACAGAAGCTTAGCTGGATGATTTATTTGAAGGATCTTTATATTAGACCTAAAGACTTGTTCCAAATCATATGATGCTACCCACAAAGATAATCGTATTTCATTTGTATAACATGTGACTCAAGGCTTTCTCTTTGGAGGCAGGCATAGCCACCTGCAGAGAATCAAATGACCTACCCAAATGAAAACTTGACTGCTTGGTACAAAATTATGAAATTTGCAGTGTTCTTCTGTATTGTTGTTTACTTCTTTGAGCATATTTCTTACAAAACCTACAATATGACATCCAATGTTCTAATATCACAATGTTACTAATGTTGATTTGCAGCATTACAGAAATAGTCTAACATTAATTAATTAAAGATGATTGTGAGAATCCCCAATGTTCACAAATTGTACTTTAGTGCTGTCACCCCTCAGGATCGAACCCAAGACACCAACCCCATCACACCATCATCAATGGGTGCTTAAGTTCTTTGTATAAAATAGTGCCGTATTTACGAATTACTTATACATATCCTCCCATACACTTTGAATCATCTCGAATACCTAGTCATTTCTTCTAATACCTATCTCAATGTAAATGTAATATAAACAGTTGTTATGTTGCATTGTATAAGAAATGATGACCAGAAAAAAAGTCTACATGTTCAGTAGAGATGCAATTTTTCCTCAAATATTTTTGATTCATGGTTGGTTGAATCTATGAATACAAAATCCATGGATGAAAAGGGCTGACAAAATTCCTCATTGCCTGCCCCTGACCTACACTCTCCCAAATTCAAATGCCTATAGATATTGCTCACATTGTTTACAAGAGAGTTTCATTTTCCAGAGTTGCTCTTACATCCTGCTGCTATGTTGACATCACACCATTTTGGATGCAAAAAGCAAACATAAAAACAAATAACATCTGCAGAGCAGTGAGCAAAGCATGAAATCAAAATTCCTTATATATGTCGAAATTATCGTCTCTTGGGCCTTGAAACATGATTCCCAGCAAGTGCTGCAAGACTGCATTACCAGCTTCTTCCCTGTGATTTTTTGTAATAAATTAAATGCATGTTTCTGATTAAAAAGCTTTTTGTACAACTAAGAAGATCTCAGCACTTAGCCTCTAGAGTTGCCAGCTGGCATCTTTCCCTGTTTTGGATCAAAAAGTTCTCAGCCAACTGATTTCATTCTAAAGTCAAAATCCACCGGCTGAGGCTGGATTATAAAATGTTATCTTTACTGTATCAAAACTGCTGTTTTTCCTTATCTTATCTCTTTTCCCTCTTTTAGTTTTCCTTCCTTCAGAAATGTACTTATTTTGAGATATTCTAAATAAGAATGATCCTACAGAAAAGGTTTCTCATGCCCCTGTTACCTCTCCTTATGGAAGTTCATTCAGAAGAAAATAATCTTTTCCAAATATTTTAATAAAGTTACTCATTTTACATTCTATGCTAGCATATTCTATCGTCTTTTTGTGAAAATGTAGAGGAAGTTGTACCCTATCAATACCATCAAGGAGTAGGAAGTGAGTTCCAGCAATATTAAATTGGTTCCGTTTCTGCGGTATTTTATCCTTACAGTTTGCATTTATTTTAACTTGGCTGTTAAAGATAAGGTTTTGTTATGCCCATTTTACAGATAAATGAACTCTCAAATGGTATATTTGAACTGTCCCTGGTGAAATGCATGGCTCCTATATGCTAGAGCCAGATTTAAATTCCCTGTTTTCTGACTCCCAGTGCAGACTGTGCTTGATGAATATGCTGTTGCAGACAGTTATGCTGGAATTGGAGGCTAGGGGGAAGAGAGACCCAGAAAGACAGAGAATGGTGGATTCATTGTGGAAGGCCATGAAAGATAGTGAAAGGAGAAAATAGTACATGTAGCTAATAATCAATAGTCATTTTAAGAGTTAGAGTATAGAAGTGACATTTTAAAGAGCAACTCATCTAAACTATATTCTCAGTGAGAATATTTTGGACATGGAACCGAGAAGTTACTCTGAAAAGCATAGGTTCACAATTATAAGATGGTATATTAGAAGGGCAGTAAAGGAAATGGAGAAGGGAAAAATAATAGACATTTCAAAGGCATGATTGCACTAACTTATTGAAATAATGGGTGCCTGAGATGAAATCTTGGAGAAAAACAATAACTATAAAAAAAATTTTGTCTGTAGCTATGGATAACTAAAATAATAGAGAATTGGTAGGGCTATTACTTCAAAGGACTTGAAGAGTTCATTCCATTTAGGTTCCACAGAGCATAAGAAGAGAGCAAAACTGTCCAGAGATAACCTGTGGGCAACAAAAATACTGATTGGTGTGTAAATACCCAAGAAAGACAAGAGCAACATGTTTTGTGGTCAGACTGTGACACCATTAAAGTGGATGAACTTTGAGGAAGTTAATGAATAAAGAGAAAATCTGGGAGAAAGGGCAAATACCTTAGCAAAGTACCTACCTCTAGCTGGGGTTCAGCCCCAGGGAAGCATGTCACTCATCCAAGGAGAAAGTAGAGCAGACCAAGTTACAGGAAAAATTAAGGACTACCTAACAAAAACCATGAGGGAAGGTTTTTTATGATTGTGGTTATCAGTGTCTGTGACTGAAGCTAAGAGCTTTGACTGATGGCTCATAAAAAAAACAACATGTATTTCTCACAGTCCCGGCAACTGGGAAGGCTAAGATCAAGACGCTAGCAGATTCAGCGTCTGGTGGAGGTATCTTCTCAAGGGGTGCTCAAATGGTGCAAGCAGCCAAGGAGATTTCTGGGTCTTCTTTTAGAAGCACACTAATCCTAAACCTGAAAACTCCACTCTCATGACTTAGTCAACTCCCAAAAACCCCACTCTTTAATGCCATCACCTTGAGAAATACTATTTCAATATAAAGCCGGACACCACATAAATATTGAGACCAAAGCATATATCCTTGAGATATGTTTCTTTTTCAGTTGTACAATGCATAACTGTTTGGAATGAGTGTATGTTTTTAATTTAGAAATTTGCAAATTGAACCTGGAATGTTAGCATCTTGCTGTTTAATCTATGGTTATTTTTCTTTGAGACTTCCCATGGCCACTTATGTAGAGCAACTATTTCAGTTACTTTATTATTAGGGGAAGGAAAGAGGCAAAATGACTTTTCTGTAGTAAATCACCAGTTTGTGAATTTGTTCTTGTGTTTTGTTAATTTGTTGTGAAAACAGGCCACAATCATGACATCTGTTAAGCTAAGTGGCTATTTAACTGTCTTATACAATATTTCATACAATCCAGTCTTAAACCATTATGACATAAACAGTTTATGCTGCATTTAATAGTTGTATAAAATTTGAATAATTAGTTTAAAATTTCCCAAAATAATTCTCCCCAAGTGCATTTTAATTTTCCTATATGCACATACAAGTATCAGGCATGCAAAGAAGTACACTGGTGGCCAGCATCAGAACCTTTAAAGTCCTCTCCCACACATCTGGCTTTTTAAAACAGAAATAAATATTCATAAATACTTCCTGATCTTTCTAATTTTAAAACAAAATTATATAAATTTAAAAAACAAAACATTTTAACTTACTATTTAGACAAAACATAAGGGATATTATATAAACTCACTACATATAGGCAAATAAAATAGACTTCTTAAGTATTTACTGGAAATGGACTCTGATAGCTAGAAAATAAAGTAAATATAAGAAAGATTCATGAGGTTAATTGTAATATAACCATTTAATTAGAAAAGAAGATAGCGACTGTATTTGTAGTTAAGCAGCACCTATTACTGAATACCTTGAGATAATGAAAATTTATACAAATTCCTGTTGACAAAAGCAATTATGGAGTACTTAGAAAATGTGAATAGAACCCAAACAGCAAGTTCAGGTAACACAAATTATAAAGTCTAAGAGGAAAATATAATGAGTATACCAAGTTATGGACAGACATATTGTTTCTCAAAATCTCGAAAATGCTGAGACATGGCAAAGATCTAGGAGAACATGTGTGTGTGTGTGTGTGTGTGTGTGTGTGTGTGTGTGTCTGTGTGTGTGTGAGAGAGAGAGAAATAGAAACTTTTCATGACTTGAATAAATATTTATTAAATGTCTCTGTAGGCATTGTAGATATAACTATAAACCTGAGTCAGATTCTACTCTTAGGGGAAGAAAACATCTTGTCTACCATATAAAACAGCTAAGTTAAGAGGAAATGTCAAGATAGTGTGATAAATGTAATCCCAAGTTGGAAGAGAGAGGCAGGAAGATGTTCAAGACAAAGGACAAAGAAAATGCTAAGATCTAACCTGAAAGAACCATGCACATTACTGGAATTACAATATCAATGTACAACTCCTATAGAATGTAATTGGGTTATGATTACAGGTGAGTATAGAAAGATAAAAGGAACAAGTCATGCACATAGCTGCATGGCATGAAAAGAAGCTTGGATTTTTTTCCTGTGGATATTTGGTTAGAAGAAGAAGGAGAATTGATGAGAACAAAGAAAAAGAGATATAAAAATAGAAACTATATTTGTAGTTATTCAGTACCTATGACTGCATATTTGAGATAATGGAAAATTATCTACATTCCTGTTGAGCAAAAAAAATTATGAAGAACTAAGATATTAGCATTTTGTTTTTAGAAGGCTTCTATGCTGATACATGGAAAGTAGAAAGTAAGATACAAGGTAGAGTAGAAGTTTCATGACTAGAGCTTACCAAACTAATTAAGGCCCACTTGGAAGAACTGCAATACGTAATTCAATTGGGACAGTTAGTAGGCCAAAGTGATGTAATGTTACTGGAGACAAAGAACAGTATTTAAGAGATAATAAAGAAGTGGAAATGACAAAACTTTTCATTAACTGGATATAGCACTCAGTAACTAAGAATCCTGGTTTGGAAATTCAATAAAGCATTATCTTTTACTATTCATTATTTTTTATCTTTCTTCTTTTTTTTTCCACTAAACAAATATTCTTTAAACAACCATAGAGTTGAAGGAAGGAAGGAGAGTGGGAAACAAGAGAGATACAGCTCTTTCCCTGTTGGGCATGGTCTAATACTGCATCCTGTTCCTTTGAATCCATCCCTGTCACTTCTGCCCAATTCTGTCAGTGTAGCCTCAACTCTCATAAATACTGAGAATATTCTTTCTGACTTTGTATATCCAGAGGTTACTTTTTTATACTTCTATCATGGTTATTGTTATTTTAAAGCACAATAGTTTGATTTTCATTTCTTAATAATTTGGAACCCTGAAAATAATACCATATTTAGCTTTATATTCCCAATAAAGCCAATAAAGTACAAAATGTGTATCATTTAACATGTATGTGAAACATATATATGGCATTTATACAGTATATGCCTTCAATATGTATATATGATATATAACATAGGGTCCTGCATTAGTTTCATTCATTGACATACAACATATACAATGGTGTTCCCACAAGATTCTATAGCTTACAAATGTCATAGCCATCTTAGTTTGGGAAAGTACACTCTGGTGTTTGCACTGATAAAATCTTCTAAAAATTTATTTCTTAGATCTTGCCCCATAGTTAAGCAACTCGTGACTGTACATATATTCTTCGGAAGTTTTTTAAATCCTAGAGGGATTAACTATTTTCCTATATTTGGTAGCAATTCTTATAATTCTTCTTACATTATTAAACATACTATATATTTATTTTGTTAAAATTAACTTTAAATTGCTACAAATAACTTTTTGATTTTATACAAAGCAGCATCAGTTTTCTTTCTTTTTTTCAGTTTCCTTTCTAACATATGAAACCCTTTAAGACAATCTTTAAGAAAACTTTCATGTTTTCTTCAAATATTTTTTACAATAAAATAAATTTTATATTTTATTTTCTTGGTATCATCATTTTTTTTTTTGGTACTGGGGATCAAACTCGGGACCTTGTGCTTGCGAGGCAGGCACTGGAACCACTGAGCTAAATCCCCGGCCCAGATATTATCATTTTTAAATAAAATAATACTGGCCTCATTCACCATTTTGTTTAGATTTTTCCATTGGAGTTTTACTTGTGAAGAAAGAAAGTTATAAAATTATTAAGCCCAGTTATATTTTTATGATTATCAGTTGCTCAGATTTATATCAACTCTAATTTCTTTAATCATAAAAAATACCATAGACCTGTCTTGTCTTTTCAAAGAGAAGATGGTTTCCTAAGACTAAAGTTTTAAATAAATGAATTATTTCTAGCCATGAATTTCACGTATACTCAAACATATTTAATTTCCCTTGATCTCTTTTGTAGACAAACAATATTTATTATATATTTTCATAATAATATCAAAAACAATTTGAAAATTACAATGATTTCAAATTCATGTCTTGTTTTCAGTTTTCTGAATTAAAAAGAAGCTAGCACTGGATAGTTCTGAGACTGCTCTGATTAGAAATACATCCTGACAGGATGTACAAGGAGCAAGAACAAAATTTAAAAACTCTCATGATTAATCACTTTGCTGCATGAGAGGGAAGGTGGAGAAGAATGGAGAATTGGTCAGGTAGAGCCCGAGACAAAGGAACAATACTGTGGAAGTCTGGAGCCTGAGTTGGCAAAAATGGCGAAGGGAGACTTTGAGGACAAGGATGACAAATATGTACTTTGAACTAAAAATGATGTGATTCTCCACCACCTTCCCAATCTCAGAACCCATAGTAGTTTTGGGTACCATAAACAAAATATTTCTATTGGGAAAAATAAGGAAAGGAGATAAATTCCAAGGCCATGCTAATATGATAAGATGCAGGGATATCACACTCACTGTAGTGAAATGATACACAAATAGGGACAATTTAATGGAGAATAGAGCCTTAATAATATCTACAGGTGACAATGAGGACATAAGCACAGCAGGAATTTGTAGAAATTTGGGGTAAGTCAAAGACTATTCATAAGCTAATTAAAATCATATGCAACAAGATTTCTATGAACTTCTAGCAACAAGGAGTCATTGTGTAAGGACTAAGTATAGGGCGGTTAACCTAGTTGAATGTAAAACCATATACAAAACCCATAAAAGCATGAGAACATCATGTTGAGTAATTCAAACAGAGAAGAAGGGAATAGCTTGGATGAATAGAGTTGATTTCAAGTTTGAAACTGAAGGAAATCAAGGTTCTCTTAAATAATGTAATTCTAGACAGAAGTAGAGTAGGTGATGGATCTTGTGATCTGGAGATACCCATGCATAGAAAGAACACTTTAGGACTTAACAGTATATTCCTGGGAATTAAAATTATTAGGAAGGTATTTAGCTATATCGAGGAAAACTATAGAAGTTCAAAACTTTATATTTACCACAATTACATCTATGTATTATAGAATAGTTTTATTTTTCTTCAATGTTTCTCCTTTGAAGTAGTATGCCTCCCAAATTTCCTTAGAATTACTAATGGAAAATTTTTCTAAGGTTTAATCTTATCTGTTAAATTAATCCCATTTTAAGTTCTATCAGCTGAGGTTATAAAAGGCTTATACACTAGGGTCTCACATCCACATCACCAATTTCTGTAAGTAATTGCAACTGTTAGGAACTAGAAGAAACTACCATAAGTAATCAAAGTTGAATGAAACTTCCACTTCCAGTTAAGATGAAATAAAAGGGATTATATTTACCATTCTGCCTCAGACAACCACATACACACAGAGAGAGAGAGAGAGAGAGAGAGAGAGATGGACACTAATCAGTGAATGGGAATAACCCAGCAAAGACCAAAATGACATGGAACAAATGAGATGAGCCCTAAAATTGTTCAAATTTTCTGCCTTGAGAAAGCTTCCAAGCCATAGTTTAGGTGCCTGAGATTTCTGGAGGCCCTCCTTGAATAACTCTCTCAGTTGTAGACACTTATTGGAAAACTACATAAGGCCAAGAAAAGTCACTCAAAATGTAAGTGACAATAATATCTGGTTGTTACACAAGACCTGTTTCTACCAGACAGAATAAAATACCTCATAATTCATGAGGAGTTGGGTAGAGTACTCAGAAAAATCTTGTTCAACAGTAGGGATAAATTATCTTTAGGCTTAACACAGATCTGGTTCCACCTAGCAAATCTTAAAAGCCAGACTCAGTAAGTTCAAACTACTTCCAAGTAACCTGACTTCATTTCAGAACAAATCTCAAAACTGTAAGAATATTAAAATATCCAGCATTAAAGAAGGTAAAATTCAGAATGTGTGGGATTAAACAAAATATCACCAGAAATGCAAAAAGGCAAAAAATACAAACCAATAAAGAGAAGAAAAAAGAATAAATTGAAGCTGGCACAGAACTGATGGAGTTAATGAACAAGCTCTTAAACAAGTATTTCATCTTTCTAAATTAGAACACTGAAGATATAAAGATTGAACTTCTAGAAATAAAACTTACAATTCCTGAGATAGACATTACATATGATGGGACTTAAAGCTGATTCAATGTTATATTTAAAAGATTAGTGAATTTGAAGGCTTAAGAAAGGAAGAATATCCAAGATGATAGAGACCAACAAGATTTTTAAAAAGGAAAGGAGTAGCAATTAGCTGTATGATATCTTCAATTGGCCTAATATATATGATTTTTTTTAATCCCAGAAGGAGAAGAAAGTGAGAAAAGAGATAACTGAAAAAATCCTGACTAAATTTTTTCACCTATAAACTATACTATAAACAAAAAGAAATATAAGAATCCCAATAATCCTAAGCTCAAAAAACAGAAAACTGTACCAAGGAACTTCATAATCAAATTGTTCAAAGGTATTAATGGAGAAAGATCTTTTAAAAAGTCAGATAAAAGTGACTGTTTCCCTTTTATTTGTTAATAATAATAGCAGTAATTCAATTCACCAAATCTATAGAGTAGGAAAAAAAGACCAACCAATGGACCTGGTTCTAAGAATAAAGGTAAGCAGATATAATTTCTATTCTCAAGGAGCATGTGTTTAAGGAAACGAACAAATTTTTTATCCATTTTATTTTCTATAATCTTATCATCTATTCATAGTCTTGATATTTTTAGTCCTAAATGTTTTGAAATTACATTTTTCAAACAATGTTTCCTCCTCTTAAATTGAAAGCAATCAAGATGGTTAATGTTTGAAGAAAAATAGTGGATAAAAGGGATATTTTCAAAGTGCTGAGCTTATAGTAAATTTCAAATTGAAAAGCAGAGTGATTTTGTTTCCTTTTTAGGGAAAATTCAAGAGATTGTACCTGAGAAACAAACCTAACCACCAATAACCATTAGTGTTACATTCAGTCTCATCAATGAGAGTTCTTTGGGGGTCTCTCATGAATGGGGCACTACGGGCACAGAGCATCACTGGAAATTACATATCTAGGGATTCCAGTGCTCTGAAGGACGAGGCAACACCAACATAATATTTTACTAGTATAGCCCCCTCCTACATAAAGATCTCTCCAGTTCTGAAAGTTCATAATTTACTACAGTGGAAGAAATTCCCTTTATTAATACTTCCACTGTAGTCTCTAGAACAATTTGGGGCATGGGTTTGTTTACTGTTTTGTGTTCTCATAAGCCTCATATTCTCTTTATCCTACATAAATATATTAGCAGGGCAAAATCACTACAACAAAAAGTATTGAGAACTTCAGTGTCTTAAATGTAGCACATATTTAATGAAGAATGGCGGTAGAAAAGTATAGAGTAGGAAGAGAGGGAAGAGTGAAAGGGAAAAAATACATTTGGGTAGCCTAGGTTTAAAAACACCAATAAATCACTGGTTAGTTGTATACTTTTATCTTGAGAAATTTATAATTTTGATTTAAATTGTGTATAATACATAGCCTCCGAAAGGCAACCCCTCATTTCTGCAGCCCATAATTCTCAAAATACTCTTTACTGTAAATGATAATTTCCTGTAACTTCAGCACTCATTTGTGTTTATTGGTGATTGTGTGCTTAACTTCACCTGTGAGATTTTGTCTGTAAATAAACCTACAAGTTTTTTATGTCTCTTATTGGGTCAGGTTGTGAAATACCAGAAAAAATACATATTCTACACATGTGCAGTTTATACCTCATCAGTACCTCAGTTTTGATAATGCCATTCCTTGTTTATAAATTTCAGTTGTCTTTTGACAACTTCAATAAAGTCTAAGCCCTCATCCAGAAGCAGCTAGATTGATAGAAAGGTGGAATGGCCTTTTGAAGACACAGTTACAGGGCCAGCTGGGTGGCAATAGCTTGTAGGGGTAGTTATGAACTTGTCTTTGTGTCTAGACACTAGGTATGGTTTAAGGAAATGTGTCTGGTTGTCAAGTTGAGAAGAGATGGATTGTGATTGTTAACTGATTGTGTCAACTTGAGTAAGAAACACCCAACAAAATTGGATCAGCATAGCTCTAGATGTAGCTGAAGGGATTTACTGAAGACAGAAGACCCATCCTGGGTGTGAATAGCACCAACCAATAGACTTGTTGCCTGAGTGGAAAGGACTATCAGGGACATGAAGAAGGAAAGCTCACTTCTATTTCTTCCAAGAAGCTGCAGTCTTCACCTTCACCTTGGATGTCATCTCCTAGTTTCCAACACAGACCTTTTACCCTCCATCACAGACCCTTAGGCCTCCTGAGACAGACTCCCAAGGGATGCTACTTGAGCTCCAGGCCTTCTATGGGATCCTTTGGATCTCCTGTGCACAGACATCCCTTTCGCACTCTTCCACTTCTGACTCTGTGGGCAGCCGTGGTAAGCTTATCCTGTAAATCCTTAAGTATTTGTGTATCTTGCATTAAATCTGTTTCTCTAGTAAGCATTGACTGATACAAGTGTACATTTCAAGACCCTAGGCATTACAGATCCAGTTCACACATTCAGCTTTCTTGTCCCATAACCCAGGGATGCTTACACATTTGATATTCCTTAAGTAGACCCATGCTTTTGTGTCTCCTGGCTCATTGTTTGATGGGCAGCTTACACAGCATTGTTCGGGAGATTGTCCTCAGTTCACATGTATAAGTGGTATTGACCGCTTCAAAGTCACCCTTCTGTGGCCATACCACATTCTACATCCTGTGCTATCAAACTAGTTATTTCCGCATTGCTTTAGGCCAAACTATATTTTGTGCTCTGATTTACTGGTCAAGGGGGAATTGTACCTTAAAAGCATGTGCTACTCTTCCACTTCTAGCCACAATATCTTCCATTATACCACAAGCAATGCCTTAGACATGGCTGACACAATGAATATTTATTGAATGACTAAATGAAAATGAAAGGTAACTTATAATATCTATGCAAGGATTAAATCCAAGCACTAAATTTCATTTCAAATTAAATTATTTTTCTTCACATCAGTACAATTTTTCCAGAATAGATCTGATGGGATTTTAATCAGTGCTATCCAGTAAATGGTCAAGTAGACAATAAACTTTACAAATGGTAAATTTTAAAACATCAGAGTTTATTTTTCAAATTTCAGAATATCTGAGATCATTTACTATGCTATTATGCTTTATATCTATCTCTTTAAAAGCGGAAAAGAATATTTAGTGTTTACAAAATGTTTAACCACAGAAGACATAGGGTTTTATTTTTCTCAGTCAAACAAATTATTAATCCTACAAATTATTAATCCAAGTATGATGAATTTGTTAGTTCAATTAGCAATAATTATGGGAGTAGAGAAAATAAATTATTATCTAATTCTATTAACAAGAACTATTTGAGGAAAGGTTATTACTTGTGTTGAATTTTAGGAAGAATAGCCTTAGTTTCCTAAAAGAAAAAAATAAAACCCATTATTTCCCATGGACTTTTTTGCCCTCAAGAGTCTAACAAGATCACAGAGCATGATCATTCATTCAATGCAAGATTCATATGGAATCTTCTTTCCTAATAGGGTAGAAGAGGACATTAGAAATGTTTTCCCCTTATGTTTGTTTAATATAAGTAGCCCTGTTTTTAAACTACTACTATGTTACATGCAAAATCAAGGCATCACTTTCTCTTCATCATTTGGTATGTTGTCAAAGATGTGATTATTTTCCTCTTAATCTAAATAATGTTATACCACATTTCCTGAAGGGTAACTTCACTATCTAGGTTCCCTGTTCTCCTTCTGATCTCCCACAACCCCAGCAGAAAAGGCCTGCAACTGCTTTCAACTTTCTGAATGTTGAATTTACTTTTTTGGATATCTGCTAATATTTGAAATACCGCTTAAAATCTAGCAGTATCATGTTTCTTATGAATGCTCCCCACCCAAAATCTAATAACATTGCATAAAAAAAGACAAAGTAACAATTTTCTTTCTTCAGAACCACTCAGCTATGCAATCTTTAGTTTTTTTAGACCTTCAGAAGACATGATCAGTATGCATAGGAAAAGTGGTGTCTCTGACTTACTTTTGCAAGGGTGCACTGCGAAGCATTAATAGCTGCACTGCCTTGTTAATAAACTTCCATCAACATGCTTTGGGAGATAATTTGATTTTAAAAAAATTAAAAACACCAAAGCTGAAATATTGCTTTTATAAGCTGCAAGATCAATTCACCATGTGCTTTTTTAATCTACTGGAATATATACATTTAAAGAGAAAACACAGATGATTTAGCATTCTCCCATATCATGTCAGTGAGCATGACTAGTTCCTCATTTTTTTTTTTTTTTCGAATACTCACTGGTGCTCTGACTTATGGGGGAAAAACTTTCATGAAAAATGTGTGCTACTTTTCCGCTTTTGGCCTTGTATATGCTTCTTCTCTGCCTTAATTACAATATAAATCAACTGCAGAAAAAGATTTACAGTGATCACTCCTCACTTAGAGAGCTGTGAAGATTGATCTGAAGTGGTATGTTTGTCAAGCCCTGTGTCTGCTTCCCATCTTAGCTGGTTCTAAAGCGAATTGCATATGGTGGTATTTAGAAAGAAGCTAATGTGAGAGGAAAAATTGTACTGGTAGATCGCTCTTTGTTCTCAAAAAACATGCTGAACCCTTACCCTTCCAAAACTCCTGGGCAAAAGACTTTACATACAATTGTGAACTCCAAACCCACGTACTGTGTTAGGAGAAAAGATGATCACAGATACTGAACTGATCCCTAAATATTCTATGTGGGCAACCAGGTGGGCTGGGAATTGGAACAGAAGTCTCCCTGTTTTGACTGGATGAATTCTTATGGCTGCCATCAAGAATTTATTAAGGACTTAACTTTATTCAGGTCATTGTACAAGCTTGTTAGAGAGGGATTAATCAATCCTTATCTTCATGGAATTTGACTTTTTTCTAAGATTCATTCATTACTCTAAAACATTGAAACACAGAAACATAGAATTCAGAAAGTAGACACAGTGTAATGCACTTCTGCTTTTTCACTCCCTGGGAAGGTTTGGAATGTGCTGAATTTGGGTCTGAAATCAGAAGCTTGTCCTAACTTCACACCTCTATTTAACACCTGTATGGCCCTCTCAGTTACCATTCTGGCAGGCCAGTGCCATTTCGGTCTACAAAACTGGAGAAATGAAATAGCATGCTTTTTATTTTTCTTCTTGCTTGATTTGTTTGGAAAGTGTTTTTTCTTTTAATTTGACTATTTCAGTTAAAAAGTGACCTCAGTGATTTCCTTCTTGATGCAATATAATAAAACCTCTAATAAATTACTAGGACAGCTGATTGCTAACTTGCCAAGATAACTTTCTTAAAAATGTTCTCATTTCCCCAAAAAACACTCTAGAAAAATCATGTTTTCCTGTTCAGTCGTCTCCTACATTTATTGTTTTCCTATAGCAAAATTGCTTCTATTGAGTAGTCAAGTGCCAAAGATACTCGCTCTCAGTTCGTAGGATAGACAGAAATGTAATCATACTTTAAAAGTAAAGTATATTCTCAAATCTGGAAATTAGCTAGTAATTGAAATTATCATCACAGTGTTTTAACTGATGACCATTGAACTCTTTTCTGGCAAACGGCTCATAGAGCATTAATTGCACGTCACATTACAGATCTGCGGAGTTAAGTTCTGTCTTGCCCTTGGGACTTCGAGGGCTAAAGCAACTTTGTAAGTGTCTTTCAGAATTGGAAAAAAAATCATGAAACTGCAAGAGTTCTATTCCATCTTTGAAATATGTGCTCTACTGTCCTTTCAAATGTCATTTCCTAAGCATCAGAAAGGCTCTGTGTTCAATCC
>NW_004624770.1:50297-82148 GCF_000247695.1 Heterocephalus glaber
TAAAAATTTTTGTAACAGCATGATAAAATGAAAATCTGTATGTCTAGTGTAGTTCCAAGGGAAAATACATACTAGATGACTTTGTCATTAAAAAGGCATAAAACTCAGAATATCATAAACTGACATTTCAGTGTTTTCTATCATGAAAAAAAAATAAAGACATATTGGTTATTTTAGGGTTTCCAGTCAGGTGCTAAAGAAATCAGATAGTAGTAGATCACTGGCCTGACTCCATGTTTGTCTTTCAGCTTCTTGAAGAGACTTGTGTATCATCCCTCTTGCCAGAGCAAAACTGAGCTGGAAGATCTGGGCAGAAGCTGCAGGTGGGAATGAGATGCCTGGGCCCATCTGTCAGCCAGCTTTCTGCCTGAGAGTTCTCTAAATGCTGGTAAACACGGACAGATTATATTGAAACAAAGTGGATCATTTTCTTAGGGCATATCAGAAGGGAAGATTTTTTCTATAAATTAAGGCTTCAATTAAAAGATATGAGGGGCTGAAGATTTTTTCTCCTATTATTATTTGATAAACATTCATAAATATTAATAAGTTATTCAAATTTATGATAATTTTGTCTTTTGCCTAAACACTTGATCCCACCACGAATTTGTGGTTAGTATAATAGGCTTCCTGACCCTGCTTCCTGACTCTGCTTCCTGACTCTGCTTCCTTTCCTGGGGACTCATGTGGGAAGATTCTATGCAGCATCTGTGGAGCTATATCTGTCATGCATTGTTCTAGGCAGCATGTCGCAAACCACTCAACAGAATCCTCAACCACGGGCACCAGGATTCTAACATTGCCGATATTTCAACCAAAAGACTAGTCACACTGCAAACTTCGGATTGCAAGAATGGAATTTGTGTCAAAATCACCCCTATGAAAGAGCTGTAGATGTGAAAAAGAAGAAAGCCAGTGAAAGATACATCAAAGAAGAATTATTTTTCACTCTCAATACTATCATGAATAAAATTACGGAGGAAGCCAAAAAAGCAAACTTTCAATGTAGCGGATAACGTAATTCTCAAAGGAATTTACCTCTGCTCTGGGCAGGGGAGTCTTGACAGCAAGTGCTTCCTGGAGGTGATGATTTAATAATTACAAAGCAAAGGGTTAGTTGAAAATGACTAACTGGCATCATGAAAGGAAAGATAGATTGCAAGGGTGGATTTTTGATCTCCAGTTCTCCCCCATCATTGGAATCAACAATATCTTACCCTCAGTCTACTTACAGTCTCTTCTTCTTGAGCCTCAATAATCTTATTCATTTACTTATTGTTTTTTGTATCCCATTATTATTCTGTACTGATCTAAGGCAGCCTAGAATGGATCCTCCCTTAAATCTACAATTTTAAACTAATTACTAAGACTTTCTCTCTGTCCCTGCCTACAAAAGACACTCCTCTATTACTGTTTTCCCATAGTTGAAATGATCTCTGTTGCTAATTTGGTTCTGCACAAATATGTACCAGACAAAAATTTAAAGAAAGATTCTTGCTCTGCTTTGCATTACAAAGGCAGGAAGAGGTATGTAAAGCATCTTGCATTTTGGCAGAAAGACAACTTATAAAATGAGGGAAAATATACCACTAAGTAAAAATCATTGATTCTATGTTACACTATTAGATAATAATTGTTGTTTCATGTCCACTCTGAGGGAATTAAACTTGAGACCACTAAGGTAGATGATATGACGCCACATTTATAGAACATGCATAATTCTGGGAATTCTTGATGTAGTTATGTCTCCACTTACGGCTTAAAAAGATTAATACACTATAATAAGAAAATATAAATTGAAATGGGTTAAAAACCAGGTGGAAGGAAAATAGAACAAAGAATTAAGTAGGCCAAGAAGTGAAGTCAATACAAAATACATCTATGAAATCTCATATATTTTCAAGTAATGGCTGCAGTGAGGACTTGAGTTTTTTAGTAGTCAACATGATGCAATTGCAATATCTTTGCCATTCCAAGTTAGTTATCCTGGACATGATATATAGAGGAATGTATGGCATTTTATTTCATTGAACATCGAACTATAATTATGTTCCATGTGTAACTCTGAAAACCCAATATTAGGCATATGCTTTTCCTAGCAGAAGAGGAAAACCTTAATGAAAGAATGAGTGTAATCTTAGTTCAAAATTTGACTGGTGAAAATCATCTCCGAATTATTTTTAAAATTCTTTAACAGAATTAATTATTTAGAGTCTCACTAAAGATTTTTGTCACTTATCTGTGATTATCACCAACTCAGTGTGTTGCACATTCAGACCTTCTCACAGGAAAGTTTCTTGGTTTACTAAATAGGATTGCTTGTTTTGTTCCAGTAGTATGTAATAAATCTAGAACTACCCCATTTGTATCAGGCAGATGCTGAAATTTCCTGAATGTTATTATCCCAAATGTAACTTCTAATGCATCTGTATTACAATACCTATTTAAAGATTCTTATTTTTAAGGTTTATTCATCATAAATATAAAATGATAAAGTATAAAGAAACAAAATAATTTGTTGTATGTATGTATATTATCTCCTAGTCATGAATTCATGATCTCCTTCACTGTAAAATATGTATGGTTAAGATGTGGGTAAAAGCATGGAAGAGGAGAAAACAGGACAGATAATGAGAAGAAAAAGAGAGCAACTTTAAAAAGTAAATGTATTGTTTTGCTATTAAAAGTATACTTTGAGGGCTGGGGATTTAGCTCAGTGGTTCCGCCACTTGCCTCGCAAGTGCAAGGTCCCGAGTTTGATCCCCGGTACCACCAAAAAAAAAAAAAAAGTAATATTTTGTTTCTGATTCTTCATCAAAGTCATGAAGCAGTTTCTTTGTGATTGAGTATAATTGTGTATGCTCATTTATTTGCAGTAACTTTATTTTGGCATTTTGAGTTAAACCATCCATTAAAACATTATTTTAGTTGCTGAGCTTATTATATAATTTGAAACAAATTACACAAGGAGAAGGGTATATTTCTTTAGAGATCTGTTCTGAATCAGAAAATTCTACTTCCTTTTAACAAAGCATTCACAAGTCCATTGCCAAATTCCAAAACAATTCTACTGTGCTACAGTCACACAACTGGTCTATAAATGTACCAATTTAGTTCTGATACATCAAGCATAAATTCGAGTTTGAAAGTCTCACTTGGCTTAGTTTTACAGGTGTCCGTTTTGTTCTGACTGTGACAAACGGTGACATTGTGGATTTGCTTGTGCTATATTTTGACAGTGTTCATGATATCCTTTTGTTCTGGTTCGATTTTAAAATAGAGATTATCTTTTTCATTTATTAACACATTGGTTGTGCCGTTGTAGCCTGCATAGTGGCCTTCGTCACAGACTGGGTGTTTGCTGCATAGGTTTTGCTCAAGAGCTGTACCTCTTGCCCCTCCAACACACCGTGGCATTGGATTTGGCTTAGAGGTGACTTTTAGAAATGATGAGAGCCTGGGAGGAAACCCAAAGAGGGAATCTCGAAAGCACACACTTCACTAACAGTATCAGTGGTGTTGCTCTTCTCTGATTGAGACTGCAACTTCAGAAGGGATACACTGGGAGACTTCAAGAGAAAAGAACACGGCTTCCACCAGCTGGATCAGCCAATAAAACTTGGTGATTGCTGGAGTGACAGAGATCTTGTGCAGACTGAACTCATGTCCAGCTGAGTGATATCAGTATTTCTGGAGTGGCCACTGAGGGGAAAGGAATGAAAAAGTGACCATGTAATTTATTAGTAAGACTGGAACAATCATGATCATAAAAGAGGATGATAACAAAAATTATACTGAGAAAACAAACATACATCAAGACTTGCTTGGCCTGGGAAAACTAGAATTCGCGGTTCCCTTAGATAGCACTAGCCCAATACTTTTTTCAAAAGGTTTACCTTCATACAGGAAGCCTAATAAATAAATCTGCAATCTGTATAAAGTACCAAACTATGAGAAATATAAGTTCAGGAGTACATTGGGGAAGTGAAAGAAGTCAGTGAAATTAATAATATGTGGGAAAATAAGTTACCTACAATTGAAGAATAAATTGATATAGAGTGAGAAAATCTTATTAGCTAAATGAAAATATGCTGGGAAATAAGGTACAAGTAATGTCCTTCCTTGTTAGGTCTGGGACACATGTAGAGTCAATCCTTTCTGGCCACTAGGGGACAGTTAGCACTTTGTAGGATGTGTTTCACTGCTCATCACTGTACAAGATACTAAGAGCATCAAGGTCTTGTTCCACCTCCTGCCCATAGAGCACACGTCCATAAGTGATTATATGATATTTTTTCTGGTTGCTTCCCATGAGTTAGTATGTTCTTTTCTAAGTCAAGAATTTTTTGGGCCGGAGATTTAGCTCAGTGGTTTCATTGCCTGCTGCGCAAGTGCAAGGACCCGAGTTTGATCCCTGCTACCAAAAAAAAAAAGAAAAAGAATTCCTTAGATGTATCTGAAATCTTTGGTACATCCTGCTGAGATCCTGGGCCAGACTGAATATAATCCTTTCTCTTCTTCTCTTCTCTTCTGTTTTCTTCTCTTTCTCCTTCTCTTCTTCCTCCTTCTCTTCTTCCTCTTTCTCCTTCTTCCTCTTCCTCCTCTTCCTCTTCCTCTTCTTCTTCTTCCCCCCCTTTTCAATCAAGTCTTTTCTGAGGACACCCTTGGCTCTGCCTAAAATGTTGAATTTTTATCTGAGCAAAAATTTGAGCCCTTGAGATAACAACAGTAAAAATAAATTAAAAGTATTGCATCCCTATTAGGTACCAGCGAGTATGTATTTTACTTATATATTTTTTCCAACTTATTTCCTGGAAAATATTATTTTATCATATTAGAATTTAAAAAATTGAGATTAAATTGCTCATTTGTATGGAAGGGGCAAAGCTGAAATTTGACACATTATCCTAAGTTCCTTTGTCCCACAAGGGTTAGAACCAAAAAGCAAGTGATCACACATTTCTAGCCTTTGATATCCACAAACCGTAGTTTCCAAGCAAGAATTTCCCCTTTCTCAAACAGGAATTCTCACACTGGCAGATTTTTGCATTTGCTCTGGACCTGGCAGAGAAAATCCTGTCCCATATTTTCTGCATCATGAGCTCCCTCACCCTCCAATGTCCCCTTCTAAATGGGGCTGCAGGGAGGGCAGTAGTTTGGATGTGGAAGGCCCCCCAAAAGACCACGTGTTTAAAACTTGGTCCCCAGCCCATGGCACTGTTGGAAGGTGATAGAAACTTTAAGAGGTGGAGTCCAGTGGGGGAGTCTTAGGCCATTGAGGAGGTGCCCTGGAAAGGGATTGTGGGAACTTGATCCCTTCCCCTCCTTCCACTTTCCTGCCATGAGCTTTTGTTCTGCCGCATGCTCCCTCAGTGATGTGCTGCCTTGCTATAGTCCCAAAACCAACAAGACCAACCAATCATGGACTGTACTCTTCAAATCTGTAAGTCAAAACAAACCTTTTCTCTTTATGAGTTGATTATCTCAGATTTTTTCTTACAGTAAGGGAAAACTGGTTAACACAGAAATGCAACCTAAATATAATCTCACCCTCCTCAGACACTGAGGTTTCCAGGCTTCAGGGGAGAATAGAGACTCAAAACCCTCTATAATCTCTATCAGTATTCACCATCTGACATGATCTGATGCAGACAATGGACATTTTGTCCTGTAATTTTAATTGTATGTTTAAAGTTTATACAGCCTTTATAGAAAATGGTGTGTGTGTACAGATTCAAGGCCATACCCATTGCCGCCACCTGGCTACCTAGGCCTAAGCAGAAATTCTTGAACAACCACATCTACTACCTTCAATTATTGTCACTGTTATCAGACACCTAACCACACCATATTATGATATTTTAAAATTTTTATACTATGGAGTATTACCCTGCCATAAAGAAGGATAAACTGGAGACATTTCTAGGTAAATGGATGCACCTTGAGACCATACTCTTAAGTGAAATAAATTGAACACACATGTATAAATATTGTATTGTTTCTCTGGTGTGAGAAACTGAAAGTGTAAATAAGGACCAAATGTATAATATATAATGTGAAATAGGAAAAAAATGTTCAAATGGGAAGGGGAACTAGGGAGTGGGAGGGGGAAAGGAAGGAAGGGAAAAAGGAAAAAAACGAGAAAAGAAAGATAAAATGGAAACAAATTTTTTTTAAATAAGGAGGGGAAGAAGTGTTGAAGGGAGAGGAGGAGAGCAGGAAAAAAATGAGAATCAGGATATGTCATGTACAGGTACAAATTCCATATGATGAATGTGATCATTATGTATATCTAAATTATACTAATAAACTTAATTATTTTTAAAAAGTTTTAATCTGAATGCTATGAAAACACAAAGCCTTATCTTATTTATCTTTGAATTCTTAATCCTGACCATACTAACTGGCACATAGTGATCAAAAACTGGTAAAACATCATCCAGATATTATCTGAGTGCCATTTCATTTCTGTGGATAATCCAGTGCTTTCTCAAAATTGCCACAGAGGTCTCTAGCTACAATTGCTTCTTGAAAATACTGGC
Source organism: Heterocephalus glaber (assembly GCF_000247695.1). Next base: position 56,840 of record NW_004624770.1, read on the forward strand.
CTGTAACAAATTCCTCTCTTTCCTATATTGAGCAGCTGCTCCTTTATTTTTGCTCTGAAATTGACTCAGATAGCCTTTCCAGAGAAGTTTTATGTCAAAGCAGCACAGGCACAAACAGTTAAAATGGAATATTAGATATCCCCGGGTGGAGAAGCCCTTCAGCAACGCCGCCATGTTTCCTAGCCATCGCTTCTCTCCTCTCTCCTATTCTCTCCATTGCTCCAGGTCTGTCCATTTCTACAGAGGTGCAGATAATCTATTTATTTTGTTTCTTTTCTTCTACTGTACCAGATACTGAGGTATCACCTTCTGTCCCAAGCGTCTTACAGAATGATTTTCAGAAATTTTAGTCTTTACTAATTCTTAAGATAAAATACAATTTTTCATCTCGCAATGGAAGGCAGAAAAGAAAGAAGAGAGGGAGAGCAGAAGGAAGGAAAGAAATTCCCTGAGGATAGATCGACCTCTCGCGCGTGCGCGCGCGTGCTTTAAGGATGTATTAGTAACAAAATCAAGAGCATATGTGTAATATATTTTAAATGCACAATTGGATGTTTTGACAATTACCTACCTACACCTGTGAAAACATCATCACAATTAACACAGCTGACATTTCCTGCAGCCCCTTTATAAACCTGTCTGATACGCTCCATCCTTTACTCCTTGACCTATCCTCAAGAAATCAGTCATCTGTTTTCTATCACTATAAATTTGTTTGTATATCCCAGAATTTCAGGTGAGAATGTACACTATTTAAACATTTTGTCTTGGTCTTCAGTCAACATTATGTTGAAATACATCAGGTTTTGGTGGATATTAATAGTTCATTATTTGTCTCTGCTGTGAAATTCCATTGTATGGCTATTCCACGATACATCTGTCTGGGCAACTATTCACAAGTATTTTGGTTGTTTCAAGTTTGGGGCTATTATAAATATAACTGCTAAGTATAGTTATGTATGAGTTATGGAATGTGTTCATTCTTTCTTAAGTACATGGGTAAAGGTGAAATGTCTTTATCACATAATAGGTATATATTCAATTTTTAAGAGGTTATCAAAGTGGCTATAAAATTTTACATGCAGCATATGACTGTGTCAATTTCTCTACATCTTTTTCTACACTAAGTGTGGGCAGCTTCTGAATTTTTGCTATCCTAGTGGTATGCAGTACATTTGTGGTGCTCTTAATTTGCAGCTCTGTAATTTCTAATGAGGTTCGACATTTCTGGATATGCTTCTAACATCTCTGCTTATTCTTATATGGCATCCACATACCTTGTTTGGTGAACTATCCATTCAAATCTTTTGTGCAATTTTTACTGAGGTGTTTATTTTCTTATTGCACTTTTAGATTATTATATTACCTTAGATACAATTATTTAACAGATAAAAGCTTTGAAAATATTTCTACCATTTTCTGTGACTAGTTGTTTTATTTTCTTAGTGTCTTTTGAAGATAGAAGTTTTTAATTTTAATGAAATGTAAATTATCAATTTGTTTAGTTTTTAATAGATTTTTTGTCATATCTAAGAAGTCTTCATCTAATTCAACATCACAAAAAAATTCTTCTCTGTCTTCCAGAAGTTTTACTATTTTAGATTTACATTTAATTTTATCATTTTTTGAGTATGTTTTGTAAATGGTAATAGGTATAGAGCAAAGCTCATGTTCTTGGCATGTGAATATCCAATTTTTCTAGTACGACTTCTTGACAAGAATATATTTTCTCCTCTGAACTGGAAATCACTTATCTATATACTCTCCAATCTGTTCCATTACTCTAGTGTCTCTCTTGATGTCAATAACACACTGTCTTAATTGTTGTACATTTCTAAGTCTCAAAATCAGAAAATTTTAGACTACTAAGTTCTTTCCTTTTCAAAGTTATTCTGGCTATGCTGAGTCTTTTGCATTTCCTTATAATATGAAAATCAGCTTGTCAGTTTCTACCGAGACATAAAAAATGTGGAGGCATTTGATTGGAATTTCATTGGATCTGTAGATTAGTTTGGATGATATTAATGTCCAAACTATATTAAGACTCTTCACTGTGGTTTTCAGTGTACAGGTCTTTCATATGTTTTGTTTAGATTTATCCCTAAGTACTTCATTTTTCTCATGATATAACATATGTAATATTTAATTTTTTATTTTGTAAGAGCACCATTACATATATACAAATACCTCTATAACTGATCTTATATCATAAAATCTTGAAAACTTCAATATTTAGATTTCCTATAGGTTACATATGACTTTATTTTCTACATAATCATGTAGAAAGGCAAAGTAAAAGAGTTTTAATTCTTCCTTGCTTATCTGCATGACTGTTTTTTCTCTTTCCTTCATCACCTTGGCTTGACTCTCCAGTGCGATGCTAAATATAAGTGGTGAGAGTGGACATCCTTATCTTGTTCCTAGTTTAGCATTCAATCTTTTGCCATTGAGTAAAGTGTTGGCTGTGGGGTTTTGTAAATGTTTTTATCTGGTGACATATATGTCTTAAGCCTGGTTTCCTTAGTGTTTGTTGGAGTTTTTTATTTCCTTATTCACTTACTTGATCAAATATGGATGTTGGATTTTTTTTCAAATAATCTTTCTGCATCTAGTGAGGTGATCATTAGGATTTCTTTTTTGAATTTCAAATATTAAACTAACTTTGTCTTCTTGAAACCAGTTCTTCTTACTCATGATGTATTACACATAGATTTGATTTCTTAAGATGTTATTTGGAATATTTATATCAATGTTCATTAAGAATATTGATCTATAGATTTCTTTTCTGGCATTGTCCTTCAGCATATAGTATGTCACTAATTTCAGATTCATAAAATGAGTTGGGAGTCATCCTTTCACTTCGGAGGAAAAAATACACAAGGGGAAGGGGAAAAGACAATATTCTCATTTTTGAACCTAGATAAACTGAATTCTCCACATTTAAAGCTGTCATTTTACATCCTTCTTTTATTTCACACGTTTTTCATGGAATATGCTCTGCAGAACCTTGACTATATTTATACTCCTCATCTTGAAAAGTGCCTAATATTTCATCTCCTTCTTAAAATAGGACTCGCCAAACACAACCCCAGTAACAAATTACTACAGCACTGAACAGCAGGACTTGCATATCCCCAGAGTATCACCATTTAACTTTTATTAATCCAGTGAAAAATCACTTCAATAGAAGCTAAACAATTCTCCAACCATCACTGCCATAAAGACATGTCATTGTGTCACAGTCAGAACCCAAAACATCACTAAAGCCAAGGGCTTTGTCCTTCCACCATTGAGAGTAAACTTTGGCTCTTCCCACGAGCAAGGATTTCTTCTTTTTAAGATAAACACAAAGGGAGCTCGAAGGAGTGAAAATGCCCTACCTTTTGCTAGTGACTATAAAAAAATAAGAAAACAAAAATTTGTGTAGACCGAAGTGCCTTTTGTTAAAGAGGTGTTTCATGATTGTCTTTGTTAGTGGCCAAAGAGGCCAAATTAATGGCCAAAGACCAGACATAGAAATCATGTGAAATGTGTGGATTTTGAGACCAGATGACACCAACAAAATAGCTCATTTCTCCTGTTTATAAGAGATATCTGACTTTAAATGATAAAATACATTACTTGTACTTTGCTCTATGTCAATTTTAACAAAGACTGATCTAATATGAACAGAGGCTCTTATTCAGGGTCCCAAAAGTAGTACACATAACTTGAGATGACTGGGAAACCTGCCTGCCAATTCTGGTCCTTTATTGCATCATGACAGGCAGAAACTAAGATAAGAAATTCATGGCTTAGCTTTAACTAAAGCTTGGGAGAAAGTGGACTTTAAAGAATTTTAGCAGGATGATTGATAAATACTAGAGAATGTGTAAGTGTTTCTTCCAGCAATTAATAAATAGACAAGTAAATATTTACAGACATAACTCAACAGCAAACAAAACAAAATCCCATTAAAAATAGTCAGAGGACCATAGGTAAATGAACAGACATTTTCACTAAGAAGACAGAAATAGCCAAAAGGTATATGAAAGGTGTTCAACATCACTAATCATCAGAGAAATGCATATTAAGATCATGATAAGATTCTTCCATAGCTGTTAAGTCAATTATTGTAAAAAAAAGACAAAAGATAACTGTATCGTTCATTGTTTACTAGAGAAGTAGATATAAAAATATGTAAGATATACAAATGTACAAGATTGGCTTACCATGGCCACCTGCAGAGTCACGTGTGAAGAGTGCAAAAGGGCTGTCTGTGGACTAGAGATCTGAAGGATCCAGTTGAAGGCCTGGGGCTCACTGTAGCGTCCCATGTGAAGCCATATCAGGAGGCCAAAGGGCCTGCACTGGAGGCTGAAGGGTGTGGGCTGGAAGGCAGGAGACCAGGTCCAAAGAGAAGGTGAAGACTAGAGCAACTCTGGAAAAACAATAGTGAGCCTTCCTTCTTCATTTCCCTTTTATTCCATGCAGATGACAAGCCTGGTGGGTGCTACTCACACCCAGGGAGGGTCTTCTGTCTTCAGTAAATCCTCTCAGCTACACAGAGAACTGTGCTGATCCAATTTAGTCTGGCGTTTCTTACTCAACTTGACACAATTGGTCAACTATCACAACTACTAACATTGACAAGGATTCAGGGGACAGGGATCTCTGGTACACTGTTAGTGGGGCTGTAAATTGGTATAGCCATAGTGGAAAACAGTATGGAAGTTCTTCAAAAAATTAAAATAGAACTACCATAGGATCCAGAAATCTCACCTCGGTATAGAAATCCAAAAGCAAAGAGATCTGTATATTGAAGAGACTTCTATACCTCTCCCTATGTTCACTGCAACATTATTTACAATAGCCAAGGTATGAAATCAACTTAAGTGTGCACCAGCAGGCAAACTGAGCTAAAAACTGGAAAATCAATTTGTCGATCTATCATCTATGTATCTATCTATCTATCGGTCTAGCTATCTATCTATTACAGAACATTATTTATCCATAAGTGGCTGATAATAGAAGTGGGAGGTAAAATAGAGAATATTCAATCCTAAAAGGCTGTGAGCCGGTCTCAAGAGCAGTGAACTCTGGAAAAGAAATAATTGCCAAAGGAAAAGTCTATGTGTTTCAAGATGCATGAGGTGATTCTAAATAATTCTAGAGGATTGGATTATCAATCATAGGAGGAAACATTTCTGAAATGGTATTATCTAGAACAAAAATATATCAAAATGTTAAGAGTATGGCTCCCTCAAACTGCGTGTGATGTCAGATTTTCCCTAGACCAGTTTTCAAGTAGGTCAGCAGGGAGGATTTTTTACCTTCCATTGATAACAGCCAGGAGATGGTGCAGACTAATAAAAGAAACTTTTTAAAACAAGACCCTGACTTGTTCACTTTTTTAAAAAGAGCCTGTGTCAGTTTTAAGTGGACTAGTTTTGATTTTTGTTGTTGTTGTTGCTGTCTTGTTTTGGAGGGTTCTATTTGTTTGTTTGTATGTTTTTGCGGTACTGGGGATTGAACTCAAGGCCTTCTCACTGCCTTGTTTTATATTTTATTTCAAGATAGGGTCTCACTGAGATACTAAGTTGCTAAGGCTGGGCTTGAAATTGTAACCCTCCTGTCTCAGCTTCCCAGGGTCCTCAGATTACAGGCATGCATGACCATACCTGGGTTGGACTATTTTTAAATTATAAATAAAAAGAGTATTCTCAAAACTTAATTTCTCCAGCCAATGCTAAAATAAAAATTCTTAATTTAAAAAAACATGAGCAGCTACTGTTCCGGGCCAAAATCAAATAGTATCCTTGAGGCAAATTTACTATATGATTTCATAGCAGACAGGCAGTGGCCTCTAATCTTTCAGCTCCTGCCTTTCCCCTTTTGCTCATGTTAGTCTAGTGATAAATGATGTAGAATTTTTCAGAGAGAGAGAAAATTATACCCAATATAAAAAGTGGTTGAAAAAGCTGATTACAGAGTCATTAGCCCCTGTGGGCTCATTTTATTGCTATAAAGTCATCATTCAAGTAGACATATATTTAGCTTCTGTGCCCTTCATTTGTGGTAAGCAAAATAACCTCAGACAAAAAAAAAGGGAGCCCAAGTTCAAACTTCCTATTTTTAGTTATGTGACAGCCAATTTAGTAAATTAGAAAAGCCCAAAGCAGAAGCAAAGCGCTGTCATCAGCTTGTGTTCCTGTGTGTGTGTGTGCCGAGAATGTATCCAGGGCAGGTTTAATACTGGATTGCATGGTCTATAAGAGACACATAAAGTCCAACATGTGGCCAGAAGACCATAGGAAGGCTGGTGAGGAGCTGACGCATCTTGATCTATGACAAATAGTCAAAGGATGCACATACTCACCCTAGAAAACAGACACCAACACCAATTAAAAAAAAAAAAGTCCGTTTCATTGAATTTTAAGGCAGGCAAACAGATTTATTCTCTACTTAGTTCAAATAATTTATGGACAAACATTTTCAGTCCACTCTAAAATATTCATTCAATCAATATTTATTAAGAAAATAGAATTTATCCGAGATTGTAGTAGGTTCTAATAGTTAAAGGAAAATTGATTACCAAACATGATGGTCTTAAAAAGTAAGCGCCATAGCAGGGGTGGGTTTGTAATCAGGCACTGGGTGCCTATCTGTCAGGGTATTAGATAGGGGAGTGCTGTCTTCCTCTATATCATTATTTAACTTTAATGTGCAGAAGAATCACCTGGGAAGCCTGTTAAATTGTAAGTTCCCATTGCATAAGCCTGGACTGCGGCCTGAGATTCAGCATCACCAAGCAATTTGGCAATGGCTGCCCCACAGGGCACACTTTGTTCAGCAAAGCACAAAGATCTCTGCCTCTTCTGCATTCCATGATTTTAGTGAGAATTAACATATCTATTTTGTGCCAACCTCTTGCCTTTCAGATTAAAAAAGCAAAATGAGAAGACATTTGTCTGTCATATACAGTGGACCCTCAAGTTACAACCGGCATGACATACAAACAATTTGGGTTAGTTAGGTTAATGGAAGATTCATCTGCCTCTTGTTATCTATAGCATGTAGGCAGGTAAACATCTAAATCTCTGCTGTATTGACTTACAACCTATGTAAGTTACAACCAGCCCTCATGAACCGATCGAGTTCATAAGTCAAGAGTCCACTGTATTTGTGAGCAAAGGAGTTGGGGCATGGAGCTGGCTTGGAATTTGGCTCTGTGTCCCACCTTGCCACTATACTCATATTAGGTGTATTTGTTGCCTTGCTCAGCCTGTTGATGTAAACTGCAGACCCGGTGGAAAGCAGCAGGATAACCGCATACTGTCCTCATTTGAAATCTTAGTTCCGAGCTCCTTTCCTTGACCTCCTTCAGATATAATCCCACTTCGTTAAAACCTTTCTCTAGCTCATTACCCAAGCATGATTTCTCTTTGTTCTCCTATATATTTGACTTTCCGTGCTTTTTCTCAGGTTCAACCTTCATATATTTCAGCAGTGATTTTGGTTTTTTCCCTATTACTTTTACTCACTATGAGAGCCCAGGACTCTTGGTAAATATTCTTGCTGTGATCTTAAACTCAGATTCAATTTCCCTAAAACTGTTTTGTGCCACCAAGTTCTTTCTGGACTAAGCGGAAATTAGACAAATTGAGTCTCTTGAGATCAATTTCCAAGGGAACCAGAATAATTTCACATTTCCAGAAATTATTAGATAGGTAGAGTTCATCCAATTTACTCTCCAAACATGAGCTATTTTTCTTCTTTAGGTAAACGCTAGCAGCGAATGTTGATGAAATTGGCATTAGGGATTCATCTGATAATAATAGTTCCGTTCTCTGGAAAAACTAGGATGCTTCTCCAGAAAGTAATCTATTTATAAGTATAGAGTCTTCTATGATTTGAATCTTAAATGTCCCCAAAGACCCATGTCTCAGAGGATTTGTCCTCAAGTAGGTAGCATTGAGACGTGGTAGAAATCAAGAGGAGGGGTCTAGTGAGAAGCTTTAGGTCTTTAGGAGCCTGCCTAGTGTTTTCTTTCTTTACTTCCTGGCCCTGAGGTAAGCAGTTCTGCTCTACCGTATGATCCCACCATAATGTGCTGCCTCGCTCCAGGCCCAAACAATGGGGCCTACCAATCATGGACAGAAACATCTACAACCATGACTCAAAGTAAGCTTTTCTCTTTTTTAGTTGATTATTTCAAGTATTTGTTATAGTAATGGAAAGCTCACTAACACTAATAGGAACATATTCCATTTTACAAGCAACAGCTCCAAATGATCCCTTCTATTAAAAATCCATCCCTAGGTTTTCCTACATAGTATTGATAAATTTGACTACTAAGTTAAATAAATTGGGGGAAAAAAGACACTAGGAAACAAAATCATTGAAAGAGAGTAAAATGAAACCATTTTATAAGAATTGCTAATTTTGACAGAGTTTAAACAATGCTATTCCATTTTGCAATACATACTCAAATATAGCAAATATAGAGAAAGATAGTCATGCTATTTCATATTTATGTCCAACATTAAAGAACTTAATGGAATTTTTCATCTCAAGACAATAACTAATAACCTGATATATTCTATTAATTTGTCACATAGTAGACTTGCTTTTCAGAAAAATTCTAAATTTCCTACAGCCAGGAGTTGTATCTTTTTATTTTACATTTTCCTCGGCCCTGGGTACCTATTAGAGATTAAAGAATGCTTGTTGTTTGATTATTACAGAAGTCACAGTGAATATTTTATTACTAAGAGTTGTTATATGTGTTTTATATTTGTTAAAAAGTGAATTAGCTGTAATTTGTACCCAAGAGGCAGAAAAATTGAGAATATGGCCTATCTTTTGGACTGCTCTTTTGAACTCTAGAAAGAGCAAGGCAGAAATTGTTCGGTCTAGGCATGTGCACCCCCTGCCTACCCACTAGAGGGAGCGAGAGGAAGGAGCCTGGGCAGGGCCTTTCCTGGCTCTCATTTCACATTGCCCACTGTTTTGAAACTATAATCTCTACCCGAATTTAACGAAAGGGAGTGAGGACAACTTGTTCCTAAGATTCTCAAGAAGAAAGGTGTGTGTTGTATGTACCATTTTTGTTTTGTGATCATTTGAAATGTTTCAGAACTTCTGAGAAAATCAAGTGCTGTGTGCCTTGCTTTTTCTCTTTCAAAAACAAAATTGTGTTCCTCTCTTACCCAGCTTCCTCTCCGCTGGCTCCTTAGTCCTCATTAGAATACCTGTGCCACATGAGGCCATACTCTTAAGTGAAAATAATAGGACACACATATGTAAATACCAAATGGTTTCTCTGGCGTGAGAAACTGAAAGTGTAAATGAGGGACAAAATGTATAATAAATAATGTGAGATAGGAAGAAAATGTTCAAAGGTGAACCTGAATGGGGGGGAATGAAAAAGAAAAAGAAAAAAATGGAAACAAATCTTATGTAAATAGGGAGGGGTGGAGGAGTTGAAGAGAGGGAAGGGGAATGGGAAAAAATAAGAACCAAGATGTATCATGTACAGGTACAAATTCCCAATGATGAATATGATCATAATGTATACCTAAAATGTACCAATCAACTTAATGAATAATAAATAAATAAATAAATAAATAAAACACCTGTGCCATTCTGGGGGCTTTGGGTTATTTGACAGCTAATTTTATGAGTCAACTTAACTGGGCTATGATACCCAAATATTAGACCAAATATTATCTGGATATTTCCGTGAGAGTATTTTGGATCCAATTTACATTTAAATCTCTGAACTCTGAGTAAGCAGGTTGGTTTTCATGTGAGTGGATCTCATCTAATCAGTTGAAGGCCTAGATAGATCAAGAGAATGATCTCTCGAGAGCAAGAGAGAATTCTCCAGCAGATGCCCCCAGACATGAACTACAATACTGACTCTTCTTGACTCTCCAGTCTACTGGCCCATCTTAGAGATTTTACTTGCAACATTTGGAATCAGTCCTTCTCATGTGGCCACAAAATATTAAGGGAGACACACCATAACTTAGAGGGCACCATCATAAAAATTGTCTGCCTGATTTCCCCAAAAGACTTCAGCACAGTGCAAATGAAGGAAGTAGCTGGATAAGCTCTACCTTTCTGTTTCTCTGGCAGAATTCTCTGACAAATTCTCAAGCAAGCCTCTGTAGAACACAAGTTAAACTTTCACTTCAGCCAACTGCTAGAACATAAAGGCTGTTTGTTGTAGCTGTCAAGAAATAAAAGATTGAAGAGGAAAGCAGCTCAGTTCATAACAGTGTCACAAAAAAGAGGAATCTTGGAGCTCTTAAAATAAAAAGGTGCAGGCTGGAAGTGTAACTCAGAAGTGGTGCACTGACTATGGTAGCATGTGTGAGGCCCTGGGTTCCACTCCCAGGATTGGGGAAGGAGGGCGAAAAAGATAGAAGAGTGATTAAATGTAAGGAAAACCTAACTCACAGACTGAGTCAGGAGCAATGGAGGACACAGCATCTTGCCAAAGAAGCCTAGAAATCCAGTGATGAATTTCACAGCATTCTACCTAACCATGTGGTGGTTATTTGTTCGCTTGTTTGTTTATTTGTTTGTTTTTTAACTCAATTGCTATCCAGCACTAAATAGCAAGACCTAGAAGGGTAGTATTTGTTCATACGTACAGGCTATAGATGTAGTCTATTTTCCAGTTGGTCATACTGTCTGAAAGCCATTTTTTCTCAAGGAAAGATCATTATTGACTAGTTTAAAATGTCAGCAATGGAGATAAGCTGAAATTTCAAACAATCCTGATTTTCTATAAACAACATATAGGGTGATTTCCTCCACTAATATAGAAGCCTCCCCATAGTGCTTTTGGTGGATCTGGGAATGATTATCAGCAAGTATGTTTCATTTCAGTTTTAAAAACCATGAAATCCTTAGCCTATTAGTAAATTTTGAATTCATTTATAGTGCAATACATCTGTGATTATCTCTGGACAAGAAAAGCAAAAATAGAAGGAAACATACAGTAATCTGTAGTTTATATTCCCAAACATTCTTAAAACTCATCCCAACATATCTCCCTCCCCCCCGCCCCATCCCACTCCCTTTTTTAGTTTGTCTCCCAAACAGTGATAAGCCCAAGGTTACACACTAGCTACAGTTTTCAAATCAATATTACCTTATATCACCATTGCTTAGCAGTTTAGGGCTTTGTGGCTAGCTACCATGACAATAGATGCACAGCCTGGAACCAGTTTTAGTTAATTAGAGTCAATCAATCCAAACTTTGCTAACTCACTCATGTGAAACAATAGTATAATGAACCAAAGTCGGCAAGATGATTGGGAAATACAAATTATTGCACCCTGATAAATTAAATGTGACTATTACAAAATCTTCTCTCTAAATGAATACTCAAGAAGGGGATATACGGGTATTTAATATAATTAAGAATACAGGGAAAATAAGCTTAAAGAAGCTATTAAAAGTCCCTCCTTTTTTTAAGGAAGAAAAACACTCTGAGGTTGTATAATGGGATGATCTGGCTGCATCTTTATGAGTATTCATTTGGAAAAATATCTTCCTGTTGATTCTATGTGGATTATGGGTGGGATAGGCAGAAAGTAGGACATGAGCACTTATGGGAGCCAGAACCACAGTGGATGGATGAGGCAGGTGGGAAAAGAGGACAAAGAGAGGAGGTAGATGGCCCCAACCTTCTGTATCTACGTGCAGGCAAAATCTATAGTGTGGGCATATGTAACACACCAGTGCTCTGGCTATGCACAAAATTAAATGAAAGCATTTCACCAGAATTCTTATGAATCCAATGTGCTTGTTATGGCTTGTGTCTAGATGTCCCCTCAAAGCCTTATGTGGTCATAGTCGGGGCTTTTCAGAGGTGGCTGCGTCTAGAGTATGTGACATTGGGATTGATTCATGGTGCAGTGCTAGGATTAAGGGCACTGGGATTAAGGGTGTGTGATTTGATTACTAATTAGTTCCCTGACTGATTAGTCTACTCTAAACTGGGTAGCCTAGATAGAATATAAATGGGGCAGAAAAAAGCTGCTATTGTCTTTTGTGGCTGGTTGCTTGCTTGCTTTTGCTGTCTTCTGCCTACCATAAACTGTTTCTCCTCTACAATGACCTTGCCTTGCAGCCAGCCAGCTACAAACTGAAACTTCTACAGACTGTGATCTAAATAAACCTTTCCTCCCTTAACTTGGGGGTATCAGGTATTTTGTCTCAGCAACGAAAAAAGTAACTAACACAGTGATCTTTCATCAGAAATTTGGGCATGCATGTTGCATTCAAGGCTTGTTGTAGAATAAGTAAAATAAACAGCCATTTACACATGTAGTTTACATACCAAACAAACCTGAGATTCACTTTCCCATCTGCCAAACTTTGCTGTTGCTATATCCCAAGGTAACCTGCAAATCCTATAAAATTTAATACTTTGGGTTAAAAACAAATACTGTAGTCATGTGACATAGTTAATTGGGAAATAAGTTTATGCAACACAAATTGTTGTGAAATGTTAAAAGAGAAAATTACAAAGCAAATCTAGTTTTCGAGCTCTTAATTGGCTTTTATTTGCAATTGTAGAATCAATCAGTAGTCTGGACCAATGATGGTCCATAATGTTCTGTCCCACCACACCTGCAGGTTATCTTTATAGATTGAAGAAAAAAAGTGACACTCAGAAAACAGACATGAAGTGCAGAGATGGTGAAATTACTTAAAGCTTTGCTTTTGCCATATTTGAACCTTGTTTGAACAGTTGGCTGCCTATAATTGGCTGAAGCTAGATAGTTGTGACTGGCTGGAACTCAACTGCATGTGACAAGAGTAGGTTAAAGTCTGTTTATACATCAAATTGAGTTATAGTGTACTCTGAATGGAGAAAGCCTTAGGGCAAACTTAGTATGTGTATGGAGGCAGCTTAAGGCCAAACTTAATTGGACTTAACAAAAGATACTAGTTATTCTTTTGGGGAAAGAATTGATGAGAAAGGAAAGGGTACTAGACAGAGTAAGGAAAAGAATTGAAAAAAATAGAGAAGTATAAGTTTAAAACTAGGCTTTCCTATTGCAGTGCAGGCTAAAATCAGTCTTATCACTAGCTGTTGCTAGTGAAACATCTCACATAAAAAAAATCATTGGGACCAGCAAAGTTGACTGAGCTCTGACCCAGAGTTGGGAGACTTGTGGGGGGGGAGTGGTGCTCTCTCAGCCTGTTTGATGATCTCCTTATCTTACTTCCTTAATTGCAAAATGAGGTACTAAGATAGATGATTACTGAAGAAGCCCCCACTCAAATTATTCCAAGTGGAGGTGCAATTTTAGGAATAGTTTTCAATAACTTAATATAGTGACACGTTAATGTTGTGACTTACCTCATTACTTCTGTCACATAATCAGGCAGATCAAAGCAAATGCCAGACATATTGATGCTGTAGAAAGCAACGATATCACATGTTATATTAGATTCCATTGCTTTATGTTAAACTCCCACCTATATTCTCATGATCTAAATCACAGTTAACTTAGTCTTTTATATACTCTCAAGTTAATATGCATTTTATTGTCATTGTGCATAACTAGGATTTGTCTTAAAGAAATAAAAGTTTTAATACCACATCCCTGTTAAGACTCAATGTCTGTGTCTCCCTCAATTAAAGGGAAGCTGCCTTTGTTTTATTTTCTTTAGTTTTTAAAGATGACTGATGAAGTGATAAGGCGATTCACTCATCTTCATGCTGTGTATGAGTGCTCAAAATAATCTGAAGCATCTAGAGGACAGGGAATAAGAGTTTACATTACTTTCAGTGTCCTATAATGTCTAACACAGAACATCAGCTACAAAGTTCATTGATCAATAACTATTAAATGATGGATAGATGCCTAGATGGTGGATAGATTACAAATGGGTAGGGGATAAACATACAACAGTGAAAGGTCTGTAGAAGGACACAATAGCATATAGCTTATATTTCTTTGCAGTTGGAAAATTGTTTTAAGTGCTTGATATTTGTAGACTTATTTTGGAAAATGGAAATATTTTCAGTACTAAAAATATATCATGATAAAATTGTACGTTTTTATATTCAGATTCATTTAACATATTCACTGAATGCCTTTAACTATTAATAAAGAAGTAACTTAAAGACAACATAATTATTAAAATTTCAAAGACGTATGGCTAATTTAATTCCACCTTCCACATCTCAGATTCAAATCCTATCATTAGCAATAAAATAAATTCTCATCAAAGGTTTACTTTCCAGATATACTTTCTAGTTAGAACTTAAACCTTATAAAACCAGTTGCCTCTCTCAAAGCCACTTGAAAATCACAAAGTATTTCACTGGCCATGACACTACCAATTGGTGATGAGAAATTTGCTTGTGCTTTTGACATTTCCATGTAAAACAACAGCTGCTGCACTTACTTGGAAGCAGGCTTTTTCCCCCACTGGGGATTCTTATCCCCAGAGGAAGTGGGTGGGCATTCTGCTGGCAATGTTGCATACAAACAGAGATGCTTAGATGCTCCATGGCTGACAGCTAAGATGAACTCGTTCGGTGAGGAATGTGTTTCCTAATGGAAGACAGCCAGACCTGCTCTCCTTTGGGGAATAGAAGATGAGGACTACCATGGCCCTATTCTCATCCTTGTGAATCTAACACCCACAATCACATGGGGCCAGCCATGTGCATTGTAGAGACCAAAGGCTAATACTTTAAATGCATGCTAACTACCAGAAGGAAGATTCTAGGTCAAAACTGAGCAGATGATTTAGAAAAGAAACTGATTATGAAAATGTACCTGGCTTCCTTCTACCTTTCTCTCCTGTCCTCATCACTATCAGCATCATCTTTAATATTCATTCACTGGCTCCACGTTCTTAGCTTTCACAGCCCCTAATACCTGAAAAATGTTTCTTTTTCCTCTGGTCTCCTGTCCTTTTCCCCTATGTGCCTTACACCATACACTTAATCAACCTATTCATTCATTGCGTTCTTAAAATTCAGCCTCAGGAGAGAAGTTTTGCTCCTGTGCATACCGTCGAAAGGTTGAGCCCTTATAAAGTGGCTGCAATCCTGATCACTCCATACTAATTATTTTGGCCTAGGCCCTGCTGGCTATGTTTTCACTGTCATCAGAATGAACCTGCCTTACTCATCAATTCCATGGCCTCATACACAGTTTTCTGTAAGCCCAAAAGCAGCTTTGCATGAACCCAGGAGGTTCCTAGAATGTGTAATAATATAAGCAGGAGTTAGGACACCTCACTGTGTGCACTGCACTGTGGATCTGTTATCCTCACCGTGCTGTAATAAAGACTAAGGTGCTTAGTAAAGTGCATGAGGCCTTGATAATATTGGCTATTTCCTTTGGGAGGAATAGAGTAGAAAGCGCTCAGAGTTTGGAAATTTCAAGTCTGCCCTTAGCTACTCATTAAATGGCATCCCTTAACCCCTCTGAACTTCATTACCAAAATCTATAAGATGATAACATCTGACTAAAGTGATGTGCATGCATATATATGTATATATCAGTGTGTGTATATTTTCAAAAAGAATGGATACTTTTAACTGTATGTGGATATTAATTTCATGAAAGTGAATGAAATCTTTTGCTTCCAATGTAAAACTTATTGATTGCTTATCAGACTGAGAAAAAGATCTATTCTTCAGCAGTAACAGCATGTGATTTGGGGAAGGAGAAAAAATATTTGTTTTTTAAAAAACTGGAGGACAGGAATCCTCTAAACCTTCTTCTTAAGTGATCAGCAGACCAGATTTATTCAATTACAGATATCATTATTTATCCTTTTCCTAGAAGCTTTCGTTTACTTAAATTCTTTACTTGGAAACATTTGCTGAATAGTTTATTAGATACCTGCTACTATCAGGACCCCAGCTATGTTCTGTGAATGAAAAATAATATTTATTGAGGTAGATAAACCAACAAATTAACACATTTATAGGCAGACTTATAAGACTGTTAAGAGAACTAAGATAATTGTGCGTATAGTGCTATGGGCACAAGGATGAGGATTCATTGATATTACCTGTGAAGATTAGGGAGAGCAGGAAGAGGAGCAGGTTAGGGCTACTCTTAAAGAGGAAAGGAGGGTGATCAGGCTGACAGCAATCTCCTAGCTTCATCCAGGAGAAGAAAAAGCTTTGCAAAAGCCAAAGAGAGTTCACACATTGAAGTATTTCCCTGGGTGACTCAGACACCTTAGCAAACAGATCTACCTCTTTATAAAACACTTCTGCCTATCCCAGGAGAGCAAAGCTCTCCTGAAACACAAGTCTACTTTCACTGGATTCTCAAACCAGTTGATCTGAAAGGAATTCAGAATTAAAAGTGGATTTCACCTTTGTGAGTTGTTTGTTTACAGCCTGAAGCAACTGCTGTAACTGTGCTATAGTCTGATTTAGACTTACAGACGTCATCTCCTTTTCAAAAGACAACATTTCTGGGGAAACATCGCTATTCTCAATAACAGTAGTATCTCCAGCAGCTTGTACTATTTTTGACTGGATAAGATCCAGTGACTGTTGCGCCTTATCCAAATCACCAGCTACCTTCTGTCTTTCACTTTGTTCAGTTTTAAGTTTTGTGAGTGTTTCATTTAACTGTGTCTTCAACTCTCTCACTTCTGTAACATAAGTAGATCGTTCAATGTCTGCCTTCTTTAGTTCCATTTCCAAATGCTCTCATTCTCTTCTCAGATTTTCAATATCTTTATTTTCTCTTCTTAATTGCTCTAACTCTTGCTCTGAAGATATAACTGATGACAGCATCTGCTTAATTGTCTTTTGTAATTCATCCACCTTAACTTTCATTTAAAGAGAAAAATTTTTTAAAAAGCCAACTCTGTAGACACCTTCAGAGTTTAGTTTTATAATAAAAACTGTTTGAATAATTAGACCTTTACATTCCTAAAGATAAACGTGTAATATTTTACCTTATTTTGCTCAATTCAGTTGTTCAGAAGATCAAAGTGGTAAACACAATGTGAAATTTAACATTTTAATACTGATGTTGTACACTGTTTTACTTAACACTTTGGGGGAGTAACTGCCTCTGACATCAACTCAAGACACTTTTGTAGCTAACGTAATCAGTTTTTTTAATGGCAGTCAGCAAATAAAGGGATGCTTATTATTCCAAAAAAAGTGGATTTCAATTTCTTTTTGGCCAACTATCAAGATGTGTAACCTCTCAGCAATCAACAAATATGGGCAGCCTCCTCTAGTGGAGATGTACTTTAATGATTCATCAGAAACTGTACTATAACTCATTCATAAAATCCCAAAGCGTTAAAAGCTCCATCTTCATTATTACCAGATGTCTTACAGGTGCCTAAGTCAACACATCAAAATAACTTTCTGCAAGTTTGCAAGACCAAGTGTAACTTCAAGGGCACCGTGAATGCATCTGCCATAAGAAGTCTGCGGAAGCTGGTTAGCAATCCTATAAAAATTCCCCTTAATATTAAGACCCTCTGTTTCTCGTGGTCTGCTACTTCCACCTTGGAGATAAAAATGCTTCTAAGGAACTTAATTTGAAAAGGAGTGAATTAATCAATTTCTTCCAGAGATTATAACAATTTCAAGAAAGTTCAGTCTCTCTTTCTCTTCATGATAGATAGATGATAGATAGATAGATAGATAGATAGATAGATAGATAGATAGATAGATACGTGTGTATGAGAGAGAGAGAGAGAGGAGAGAGCCTTCAGAAAGCTATTGATGTTGTTTTCCATCACTGACTGAAAGGCTGAGGAATTTGATTTGGGCATTAAGAAATAAATTTTTGAATACTTTCATTTATTTATAAAATTAAAATGCCACAGGAGGCCAGAACTGAATGCATGAAGCCTTTGAGAACCCCAGGCCTGTGACTGCAGGGAGGCCTGCCTCTGCCCTCACACCTGGCATAGGTAGCCGCTAAGCAGGAGGAGGGGCCCACTAAGTCCCCGTGACACAGAGATCCTGAAAGACCCTTGCCTCTGTCTTTCCCGTTGAAGCAATTCCAAGTGTCTGTAAAGAAAGTTCTTCCCTTTTCAGGTCATTTAAATTTGATATTTAAGACTGCTACAGATACGCTTTTGTCAAAAATGCTGCTGAGAGAGTGGAGGTGGGAAAAAAAGCAGATTCTTTTACGCCTGCAACTTTCCTGAAGCCTGAGCTGGGAACACAAACTCAGCACTAACTGTGGACCAGAGCATCCTGGCCTTCAGTGGATGCTCTGATCGAGCGTGGTCCTAAATGACGCAGCACGTTACAAATTCTCAAACACCGATTCCTTCCCTGCCACAGTCCTAAGTGGACTCCATGTCTTTAGGTGTAGTAGGGTATATCTTTAAAGCCTCGCACTCGCGCACAGTTTATTTTTTCGTCAGCTGTAATCAGTTTTTGAATTCTGTTGTGTTTTTTTTTTTTTATCCAAGTATGGTTCTCATGGTGTAGTAAATGACATTAGGCTTTTGTAAATTCTTGCAGAATATAACAGATCATTGGTTTTATAACACAGTCGCTGCTTTTGCATTCTGATGAGATTATTAGTAGCAGCCTAGAATACAACATCCTTGCCTACTGTTAGTTAAAAAAAAATAAAAGTTTACTAAATGGTCTCTTGTCAACTGTATCTGAAAATCATTATAGTTTCTCTGTTTCCTCAACATGAGGGGCTCTTCAGCAAGCTGGTGGGTTATGTCAACATGAGGGTACAAAATTATTATCCAGGCTCTGTTTGTTTCAGTGGGGCTTATGCCAAGCATTAACATTCCTGTTGTAAATCTCAGTGGCTTAGGTATTTGGACACAGGTGTAGAGTGATTGCAAATGTTCGAATACATGATGTTCATAGCCAAGTGACCCAGTGGTAGCTTTTGTGGGGAAGAAAATCAGAAGGAGAAAAATTCACCCAGGCTCTTCTGATTTGCCATCTCTCCATAACATAGATTAGCCCTTTGGGGCATTCTCAGGCTTCCTGTAGAGAGATTTAAAATACACTCTATTAATAAAATTAATTGTTTTTTCCCTCTTGGGCCCATTGTCTATAGTGTAAATTAGCTACGTGAGATATTTAAGGTGCAAATGGTCTCTGTGCACAGCAGCAGGTAGTGAGCAGAGGAAAGGCACAGGGCATAGGAGTAAAAGTGCCCAGCACAGGCCAGGGAGCGGAACACCCTATGCTCTTTTTTTAGGGCTGAAATGACGACGTTTGAAAATTGCCTACTGTGGGTGTGCCTTACCTTTTTTCCATGCTGCTTCTCACATGCATATCTGATCTCTGCATTAAGGCCATGACATTCTGGGCTCCAAATTGATACAGTGCCAAATAAAAAGCTGTCCAGTGAGCCATAATGGTTCTGCAGAAATCATGGCATTCAACATAGTCAATAGCACAATTTTTTAAATGTGTAGATGCATATTAAAATGAGGGATCTGATTTGCTTCAATAGTCTTAGCCTATCAGACATATAAAACAGTGTTTTTAAAAACTGCTTGAAACTAGTTTTCATTTTACCAGAAAATGGGAGTAATAGGAATAATGAGTCTTGTAAAGCCTTCTGTATTCTGTTTAGGAGAGTTCTGACATACTATCCATTTCTCTCTCTCCTTCTGTTTTCATTTTCTTTTTCTCCAGTTTCCTGGAACATCTGTGTTTTATTCACAATGCTTTAAGATTGAATAATATTTAACATTAATATTATTCTCTTTGAATTTGAGATACTTTTTCTTAACTGATAACATTCTTCGATATTTCTTGTCAGGTTTATTTATGAGTCATAGTTAAAAGCTACAGTGTAAGTTCTTCTTTAAAATGTTTACTCTTGGGCTGGGGATTTAGCTCAGTGGTTCTGCTGCCTGCCTTGCAAGTGCAAGGTCCTAAGTTCAATCCCCAGTACCAAAATTTAAAAAAAGAAATAATCAAATAAAATAATAATAAAATAAACTTCTGTGAATTAGAGTATAAGACAAGCTCTTCTTCCTTCAACTGAACTGCAGCAACTGTGCTAAGGATTGGGGCACAGAGAAACCATTCCATATATATCCAATAGGCAAGCAAAAAAAATAGAAACAAAGAAAAATCCAATTACAGTACAATATATTAAAAACTCTGTGGTATAAATTCATAGAGAGCATACTTTTTCCCAGAAACAAGTAGGATCAAGAATGTTATTATACACTTTTTCCTGGGAAAAGCTGAGTCCCATTACCGAGTGATTAAGTTTCTTTGAACATTGGCAAAGGATAATGGAGTTTAAGCTCTAAATAGCTCAGGGTTTAAATCCCACCTCTCACACTTGCTTTGTGATTTAGAGCACAATAATTAAATTTTTTCTTTTTGGCAGTACTGGGGATTGAACCCAGAACCTTCATGCTGAGCTATGTCCGCAGCCCTGTTTATTTATTGTTTTGTTTTACACTTTATATTTTAATGGGATTTCTCTAAGTCTCTAAGTTGACTAGACTGAGCTCAAATTTGCCATCCCTCCTGCCTCAGCCTCCCAGAGTACAGGTATTCCAGATGTGTACCACCAGATCCAGGTTAACGTCTCTCTTAATTTTGTGTTTTTCTGTGTGTGGCTTTGGAGTGGAAGTGAGAGCCATTTCATCATAGGTGTACCATGAGTTTTCGAGAGCTAGTGTATGCAAGAAGTGTAATTCAGTGGCTGGCACACAGAAGGTGCTCAGGAGATGCTATGTGTTATGACTGTTAGCAGTATTCTACTTAACCACCTGACCTGTGTGTCACCTAGGATCAGCATTGGACCAGGGCAGCAAGTTTGAGGCTTTCTCTGAAGGATATGTTCCCTTCCTACAATCTGAACACTCTGTGGTCTCAGGGCCCCTGTAAAGTTCTCAACCCCTGTGCCTTCATCCTACTATCTACTCAGAGCTAGTGAATGTGTCCATTAGTCCACCTTGCTTTCTCCCTATTTGTCAAACTAAATTGCAGATTTTAAGAATGCCTCATCTGAATAGAAGAGCTCCTAGATTTGTTTACATGTGGATGTGGAAGTTTGTTGCATTTATTGAATGTAAGGCAACCTCAGCCATGGCATGTGACTGCTTTGAAGCTCTGTGCTGTTTTACCCTGGAGCTATGGTTCTCTTCTTTTTTCTATGTGAATAAGTACGTTGTGCAGTTTTCCTAGGCGCCAATCAGTGCATACTTGACTGGTCTCCGGCAAACTGCCAGGGTTATGAGACCAAGGCCTCTGATCCCTGCATCGACCCAGGCTGCATGCAGCAGCCTGTGCTGCCCCCACCTCCCCAGCAGGGCTAACTTTCTGCAATGCAAACGCAAGGCTCCTCTCCTTCTCTCTCTCTACACACACACACACACACACACACACACACACATGTCTCACTTGCATACACTCAGTTCTTCTCATGAAAACTTGTTAGATAAGGAATTGTTTTGAGTACATTCTATGTGCCAGGGACTGGGCTAAGTTTTGGAAAGATAAATTATGCAAGACAGCACTGAGCACACTGAGTTTATCATAGACAACAGGTAATAGACAACAGACAAATAATGGAGTAGATAACTAAAATATTTCCTAACTATGATTAGTGCTTGGAGGCATAGAAGTGGGGTATTTATTCTCACAGAGTGGACCTAGAAGACCTCTATAAGGAAGGAATATATAAGAAAAGACTTGAAGAATGAGAAGTAAAACAACTGAAGAGCCAAAGAGAAAACCTTTTCAGGCAGGAGGCACATCAAGTACAGAATTCTCAAGGTGGGAAAGAACTGAAAAAGTTTCAACACCTGAAAACATCAGTGTAGCTGGAGCCTAGTGAGGCTGTGCCTACTGTGTGAAGTGGGAAATGTGGTCAGGAGCCAGGGCATACAGGCTTTGCAGACCTAGGGAGCCTAGTGAGAAGCCTTGGCTTTGTGCTGTGAGCACAGCAGAAAGCTAATGCAGGCTTTTCTGTGTGGGTGCAGATGGCAGCAGGGGGAGGGCTCTGCTCCAATTTATGTCATAAAGACTTCTAATGAGTGAGAGAAGAAAGGAGTATAATCACCCTCCATTTCCACAGGTCCCCATTTCTACCTTCAAAAACATTTTTAAAATTGTATCCATATTGAACTTGTACAGACTCTTTTCTTATCATTACAACCTAAACAATACAAAATATTTCCATCGTATTTACACTGTAACAGGCATTATGAGGAATCTAGAGATGATGTAAAGTATAGAGGAGGACCAGAGATGTAGTTTAGCAATAGAGCACATGTGTAGTGTGCATGAACCCCTGACCTCAATCCCCAGCACGATAGATAGATAGATAGATAGATAGATAGATAGATAGACAGACAGACAGACAGCTATGTGCATAGGCTTTCTGTAAATACTGCACTATTTTTAATAAGGAACTTGACCATTTGCACAGTTTTATATCTGTGGGTCCTAGAACAAATCCCCTAGGATATGACTGTATACAAAACTACGCTTATAGAAGGGAGGCTGCTTTGAAGAAACTTTCCACAAATTGAAATACGAAGAGTGGGGGATGCAGGAGGTGCCAAAGATTGGACTGATTCTGCACATAGAGAAGGAGAAGCAGAATTTAATACACATTTTGGGAGGAGGGAAATGGGGAAGATTAAAGAAATGAAAGACTTCCTAATGACTCCAGATTCCTGGATGAGTAATTGAATAGATAAAGTACCATTTACAAACATGAGGAAGGAACAGGTTTGGGTGTCCTGAAAGTGAATGAGTAAAGTTTGAAATACCCATGAGACCTCCAAGTGGGGATGTAAAGTAGGCACCACCCGACAAGGCTCTGTGTGTTCGGTGTACCTGCCCCCCAGACTCAACACTGATCACATTAGAGGACTTGTTAAAGTAACTGCTACCATTGGCCAAGTGACAATTTCACCCCTTTGGTTTCTCATATCTCTTGAGCTGAGTGTGATATTTATCCATCAGGATTGTTTTTTTGCTATTAGTATCAACACATAAAGTTCCTGTATTAAATGCTGACCACAGAGCTCAGAATAAGAAGTGTGTAGCTGGCAGTCTTTTGCAAAGGCCTGCAATGACAGCAGTGCCAAATCTCAGTGAGGAGCTCTCATGATCTAGAATCTACTACCACAGGCTCCTGGAGTGATATGACATAGTCAATACTTATCATCTGCATTGGTAAACATATTAACATGGTCTCACTATGCTCCAGAAGTGTCTCATTTAAGAAGACATTTCAGCCCAAAGCACAAATCAAATGGTGCTCTGTGGGGAAAAGCATTTGGGGGAGGGAGGATCTGGAAGGAAAATTCCACAATCACAACCTAGATTCATATATGAGAAGAACATCACAACATGCAAATGTTACCAAAGAACACTGCATAAAATGTTTCAGAATCATTTCTGTCAGATGAATGTAAGATGCTAATTGGTGATGTATGTAGTCCCAGAGATGCTTGACATGCAAAGAGTGAGTGGAGTACGACAAAGCATTTGTATGGGCCATCTGGAAGGGCAAACCACACTGCTGCCTGTGATGAGAAAGTGCAATTAAACAGAAACTTTGGAAATCAAGACGTAAATATGCATGGCTCAGCTTGCTGACATCCTTTACACAGATTCAGAACCTGGCAAGGAGCCCCTCTATACCCCCACAGACCACGGTGACCAAATGCAATGGGAAGTTATCGCCAGGCCCTGTGCCATCCGGCTCTCACAGCAGCTTTGCTGACCTTGCCAGTTGTTCCTCAGAGCTTCAAAGGTGAAGCTCCAAGGTTTGCCACTGACTTGCTCCCAGAGGCAGGCTTTGATATCATTTGATAATGAGCATGCACAGTATGAAGATTTCTAAGGCAAAGATGGTTTCTGCAGCTTTGCTTAGCTGGTCGTTATACTGGGGTTGAAGCCAGGGCCTTTGCAATGAGCTGTATCTCAGCTTTTATTTGTTTGTTTGTTATATCACTAAATTGCCCAGGAAACTGGGATTCTCCTGTCTCAGTCTCCCACAGTGCTGGGATTACAGGCATGAGTCAGCACATCTGGCTTGCTTTCTGCAAATTTACATACACATACCAATATTTTCCACAAACACCAAAAGTAATGTACAAAATAGAAATGTTGAGTTTTGCTCTCTATCTGCCCGAAAACATTTAAATATTCACCAAAAGAATGAAACAAATGAAATGCATTTTTATTCATTCCAGTTTATTAATTATATTTTCAAAGATTAGAGGTTAAAAGTTTTCCTAAATTTTGTGCAAATAAATGTCTTAGTCTGTCAGGAGAACGAATCCATGTTTTAAACATTATTTGTTGTAAAGGAATGGTCTAATGCTTGAAAATGGGCCATAAAACTTGGTGTTCTGTTTTTTTAATTGATGATTTGGTTTTCGCTGAAGATAGCTTGCATTGTTGAAGGAGATGTGAAGGGAGAGCACAATTCAAGACCCCTAGGCTCAAAAAGAGAGGCTCTCTGGATGCTCAGGCCTGTGCTCTGTTTTTCAAGGTTTGTGTTTTCTTCTGAGCTCTTGTCATTGATGACCCTGTTCTGAAGGAAAGTTTCAAGATCAATTTAGCTCACAGCTGGTTAAAAGATAAACGAACCCAAAGCACAAATACACAAATACACCTGCACAATTGCGTCTCTGAGATCCATCTACCTCTTCTTAAATACATTTTATTTCACTTGCCTATCTGAGTGTAAGCCACAAGGCAAGAACTGTATCTTTTTAATGTCTTCTACAGCACCAAGCATATTATAAAAACTGAGGCAATGATGAACAATAATAATAATGTTGTTCATAGGGAATGCCGACTCAAATAGCATGTTTTACTCTAATGATTTAGACACTTGGACTTGGGAAAGACCAGAATACATTTATAAAAGCCAAATCTGCTTCCAAAATCAAATCATTTTCTTGTCAGTCTGAGTTGTACAATCCTGTGATGCTAAAAATAGTATTTGAAACAGAAAAAAACTGTACTCAAGCAAGCAATGTATTCACTGAGCATGTACTGAGCACCAAAAATATTTACTAAAGAAATAAGAGAAGACATGGCACACTTCCTGTAATTTGAGGCTTTCAAATGTAAAAGTAGACCATGAAAGAGTGAAGAGGAGTGGAAACGAAAGAGATTTTTTTAAAAACACATTTGTGAAATCCATGCCTTGCAGATGGTAATGAAATGTACTCATTTTTTTGTATTAAATTCTTTTATTGGTACATTGTACGTATACAACACAATTACATTTCTCATTGGGAATTGTACCTTTACATAATGCATCTTGGTTCTTATTTTTTCCCCATTCCTAGCCCTCCCTTCATG
>NW_004624770.1:98871-157027 GCF_000247695.1 Heterocephalus glaber
GAAGGGAACGCAAGGGAAGGGGAAAAAAATAAGAACCAAGATACTCATGTAAAGGTACAAGATCCCAATGATGAATGTAACTGTATTTTATACCAAAAATGTACCAATAAACTTAATGGGAAAAAAAATCCAGTTGTCAAGTTAATCAACCCACAGCAAATCTCCACTATCCTGCTACAAATTTGTAAATATCAGTGAACTATTCCTACACTGAGAAA
Source organism: Heterocephalus glaber (assembly GCF_000247695.1). The sequence continues at coordinate 99,090 of NW_004624770.1, forward strand.
CCTCAGGCGTAAGCAAGAAAGTATAGATGAGCACTCCCAATTTCAAATCTCTGCCCTCCTCTTGCCTATCTCTAGGATGTTGGGCAACTTACATCACCTTTCTGGACCTCATGTTTCCCGTCTTTGCAATCTTTGCATAACATCTACTTCACAGGACTGGTGTTAAGAGTGAAATGGAATATATGTAATTATACACATGGAATTATATTGCATATATATCTTATACACACAGCCATAAATGCATGTGTGTGTGCAATGTAGGGCTGAGAATGTCATGAGTGGTATAGATATTCCAAGAAGGATATCATATGCAAGAGTTATTGAAATGACCTGTTAGCTACCATATATTTTATACTATCTTTAAAGAACACAGTCCTCCCATAGACCTACCAGAGATACTGCCAGTGAGAGTTAAGCTGGAGGGGCTGTCTCAGTTCCCCAACACTTTCTTGTTGCACAGAATCGTTGGAGTCAAAAGCAGAACTTGGAGGCAAAATATCAGCTCTATTAAGGCCAACACTTTGTAGCAGACAGTTGAATGCTCTGGGTAAGTCCCTATCCCCCTGGTGGGAGAGAGACAGTACACTCCTGCCATATGTTGACACTGCAGCCTACTGTGTCACTTCTGCTGTGAGCAAAAGCTCTTGAAACTTAGAGAAGGCTGAAAGATCGGAAATTATAAGAAGCAATTGCTAACTTTATGCACAAACTCTAGCTGTATTATTGCACTTTATTACATGCAGGCTGGTGGAACCATGGATTCCAGGAACAATATTCCTGCAAGTTCTTTCAGTTCTACCCACTCCATTCCACCCGAATACCGACATGGTTATTAAAACAGCTATCTGCACTTCTCTGGGGGCACATTCAATAGATTTTTGAAGGTAAATCATATGAACAAAGAAGAATAACTCCAATATATGTCACTGGAAATAAAGGGTTACCTACAGGGCATGTGGCTTTTTTAGCTTTATATGCCAGGTTTCTCATCAAACACACAGTATTGATCAAAAATTAAAGTAATACGTTAGTGGGAGCTGTAGCTCTGAGATGTAAAATGTCTGTTATGAATTTATTAATAAGCAGGACTTCTAAAGTGAAGACAAAATGGACATCTGATTAGTTTTAAAAGCATACCCTAGAGCTGAAGCTATATTTTTTTCAGAAAAAGAAATTTTAAAACCACCATCACTTTCCTATTTCTGAGCAGAACCACACCACATAAATTTCAGATGGATTCATGTCTGGCCTGTTTCTAGCGCTCTCCAGAAATTAGAGTCCTCCACTGTCCTTTGGTTAGCACGCCACAGTAACATTTGCATTTGTAGGGTGCATGCAGTTGATGCCAAGCTTCAAACTCCTTTACTATGTTCCTGTCTCATGTGAGGGGTGCACTGCTTTATCAACACTCTGCTAGGAGATCTCCTTACATCTTTAAGACAAGTATTAAATTTGATCCTCATGAACTTATTACTGGGAATTTTCTTTTGTTTTGTCGTGATGTTTTTTGTTTGTTTTTAAGATGTGCACTAAACAATGCACAATATGCAAAGGGATGAGAATTCTAATTAATGGGTCAATCTTTCATAAGACATTCATGTACTCAGGTATGTACAGTATGGAACTTTTAGGTATTTTTCTATGTGTCCATGTAGTCTCCACTTTAAACCCACCTTCCACCTAATAAAGGGAACTTACCTTACTTCCAGTAAACTCAGGGCTTATTTTTAGTCACCTCAGGGCTATCTCAGTCCTTTTAAGGCAAGTTCAGTCCATTAACAAGTTTATCAATATTCCCTTTCTCCTTTGAATACATTAAAATTCCAGGAGGGTTTACAAGAACTCAGCCAAAGAAATCACCAACAGAGTGAAAAGACAAATCACAGAGAGAGAAAACATTTTTGTCAGCTGTTCCTCAGACAAAGGACTAACATCTAGAATATACAAAGAACTCAAAAAATCAGACACCCCCCCCAATTTAAAGATGCAATTAAAAAACAGGCTTCTGAAATGAATAGATACTTCTCCGATGAAGAGGTAGAAACAGCAAATAAATACATGAAAAAATTTTGAACATCACTGGTCATTCGAGAGATCCAAATTAAAATAACACTGAGATTCCATTTCACTCCAGAAAGAATGGCTTTTATTAAGAAATCAACCAATAACAAATGCTGGAAGGGCTGTGGGGAAAAAAGAACCCTTCTCCACTATTGCTGGGAATGTTGACTGGTACAACCACTGTGGAAATCACTGTGGAGATTCCATTTGACCTGGCTATTCCTCTTCTTGTTATCTTCCCAAAAGAATTAAAAGCATCATACCACAGAAATATATGCACACCCATGTTTATAGTGGCACAGTTTGTAATAGCTAATTCTTGGGAAAAGCCCAATGAATGGAAAAAGAAGATGTGGGGTTTTTTATACAATGGAGTACTACTCATTCATAAAGAAGGACAAGCTTGACACATTTCTAGGTAAATGGATGCACTTTGAGACCATACTCTTAAGGAAAATAAATTGGACACATGTATATAAATATCACATTGTTTCACTGGTGTGAGAAACCAAAAGTGTAAATAAGGGCAAAAATGTATAGCAGATATTTTGAAATAGGAAGAAACTGTTCAAATGGGAAGGGAAGCTAGGGAGGGGTGGAGGAAAGAAAGAAGGGAAAAGAAAAAAAATAAGAAAAGCAAAAAATGGAAACAAAGCTTTTATAAATAAGGAGGGGAAGAAGGATTGAAGGGAAGGAGAGGAGTGGGGGGAAAAAAGAAGAATCAAGATGTACCATGTCCAGGTAAAAAATCCCTATGATGAATGTGATCATTATGTATATCTAAAATGTACTAATGAACTTAATTAATTTTTTAAAAAAAGAAAGAACTCAGGCATTCTCTATTCTTTGCAAGTTTTCCATGAAAGGTAAGGCTCCTGTCTTTCCTTTGATCATTTTGTTTGTATTTCACCCTGTGGAAAGACTGCTCAGGTCCCCACCTGGCCCCTGCTCCTCGGGTTTTCTACGTCACTCTGTGGTCCCACATCTCAAACCAGGCTCTTTTGCTTCCACCAGCCCTCTGAGCAGGGTCCTATAATCTTCTTTTAAAAACATAGACATATTTCCCACGTCTTTCTGGGTGGCTCCAGAGAAGAGGACAGACTGCCATTCAGGACATTCATAGAACTCTTGGAAGCTGGCTCTGATTCCACTGTTCTGTTGCCTGGTTCATGAAAGACTCCCCAAAGGGGCCCTGTCACATCCACTCTACTGCACGTGTCCATGGGACTGGAAAGGCCCCTTCCTAGGGACATGTCTATGGGCTTTTCAGAGGAACGAGCTAAGCTCTCAGAAACAAATCTCAAACACAAAAGCATTTCTCTAGCTAATGCTCTGATTGATTAAGCTTTCTACTAGGTCACGTTCCAAACTACTGTTTTTGACTTTGTTACTTTTTCAGAGTGTGGGCAAGCCACCAGCAGCTTTGCAGAATCATCAGCCTTGTTAGAAGGCCCAACCAGAAGCTGTGTTCACAACCCTCCCTGGTGGATCAGATGCCCGTTCATGATTGGGACCTGCTGCTAACCCAGGCACAAACTGATGCTGAGCTGGAGACTTAACCATTTACTCCAAAATGCCTGTCCCTAGTCAGTCTTTCAAGGCCATTTTCTGTGCTAGAAATTTCTAGTGGCCTTTTTAAAAAAAAAAATCTAGGCTTAAGGTTTGTGTTCTTTTTCCTATGATCCTTTCAGTTCTGCACTCCATTCAGTAATTGTCCCATTAGGCAATAAATTGCAGTGATTCACGGGAGAGAAGAAGATGGAAAATTTGGCAGGGAAGTGAGGAAGAAAACCAAGTTACATTCTCCAAATTTTATTGTGCCGCCCAACCCAAAGAGCAATGCACTAGTTTTTCAAAGGAAACAACACTCACCGGTGAAATTCACAATTCTAACAACCTGCAAATTATTTAAAGGCAATGGACGTCAAGTAAAAAATCCTCTTTTCTGCTTTATAATTATATTTTTCCCTTGGACTTTCTAATGTTTCTATTTCCTTCTCATATGTGTAATTTCTATACCTTTAAAATGTCCAAGCATACCCCATCTATACACCAATCAAGAAAAATATATTAGCTCTCCCAAAATGGTGAAGTAAATCACAGAATTTTCTCCTTTTAACAAATCATATTCGATTTCTTTCCTTAGGAAATCTTTGAGAGGAAGACCGGGAAAGGTACAGCATACTTCTTTAAAACTTCTACTCAGCATATGGGAAGGAAAGGGACAAAGACGTGTTCTGAGAACTGCATTTCAGAGAAAGTCACCAAGAACTTGGTCAATCATGAGATCAATTTCCCTTTCCCTGTAGTCAGGCACGTATATTATGTGGAGGATTCTTATGGAGAATTAGAAAGACATGGAAAGCCTAGTATACCCTCTAGAAACTTATTTCTTTCTGGTACTCTGAAAATCTCTTAAAAATCATCAGTCTGGGCCATAATATTTTTAGTTATGTATTTTTCATTGCTGTCTGTCTATAATTGCTATATACTTATAATTCTATATAGCCCCTCTTTTGAAAGATCTGAAGAGTGTATACTGTTGACAGTGTCTTCATGAGGCAAAGGGAGAGGAGGGCAGGGCCACCCCCTTGAAAGCCACGGGTGCTGCTCTGTGGGAATTCCAGACCTCTGTGCTGTGCCCTGAGCTAGGATAACCATATGTCCCATGGCAGCTATTTGCTTTTATTTTCCATCTCCAAAGTCCCAGTTTGGGTAATAACGAATGTGGTCACCCCTTCTGCAGCCCATTGCAGTCTGATCACCAAGGCTTTCCTCCCTTGAAACCCTGCACAGTGCTGACAGCCAAGTGCTCTACTGTTACAAAGGCATCCAGCCCCTTGCTAGAGTGCACCTCTTTCCAACAGGACTATTCCCACTGCTTTACAAATGCACATTATTACCCCTAATAAACTTCCTGCTATTTGCCAGCTTTTATGGAGTGATAAAGCTTTTCTTTGAAACACCTACCCTGCTTTTTAGTTAGGAGCAAAAGAAAACATGTTCCCCTGGTAAATACATCTCCTACACTATGGCAAGTGAGAAATTGCCCCATTTCCCCCTCCCCCATCTAATTTTTGTACTCTTGCCGCATTTAGAAAACTCTGTCCAAGAATATTACTCTATGAAGAAAAAAAAAACCATCATCTCAAAATTATTAAAATCTCTGTGGGAATTCATGATTAATTTTAAGGCCTGGCAGATTAAAATACATTATTATGTACACTCTAGTGCATCCTTTCAGATATTTTCAGAATCTGATTTTGCTCTCTTGATACACACCAATGACTCTACATGTATCTAGTAGATTGCAAGGAATAGATTAGCATTAAAGAGGCAGTATTGTGTTGTTAGGTTGTTATATGTAACTTGTGCTCATACATTAAGAAAAATGTACCTGGCATTCCCTCGGACATGACCAGGCCTCTTAAAAAAAGAGAGAGAGCAAGTGAAAGAATCATTAATACTTGCTGACAATACAGTGGTGACAGCAGTTATGAAATTCTGACCTTTGGAGTATTCACCGACATTTTTATCCAGTTCCCAGACAGAGCATGAGCCACAACAGTCTGCTACAAAACAGCACACAGGCATTTATTTTCAGAAGCTGTCAAACTTCCCACTTTCTAATCATAAAAGAACTGTCCTTTGGGCTTTTCCTAGTAGGTCAACATTGCAGCCACAGAGACAAGGATACACCTCCAGCTTCTTTCTCTGCACCAAAGATAAAGGGTACCATCTGTAAAAAGCAGATAAACAAAACTCCATGCAAACCTTCTCAGATTTCAGATTGAGGATGTTCATACACACTGAGAGGAGGCTTAGCTTGACTCTCGTTGGATATGACACCACTTTTAGTGACCTCCCTTCTTGTATAAACTTGAATCATTAGCAGGATTCTTCATATCCAGATGTGGGTACCTATCTGTCACTCATGCTTAAAACTACACACCTCAGCCCATCATATTCTGTGAGGTATACAAGCATTCCTCCTGAAAACTGAAAATTTTGACTTAATTAAGGAATTCATAGTTTTGACATATAATAATAGATAAGAATGCTTTTTAATCTCATAAATAACTAATAAATTACTTAAAAATTTACCTTTTTATTTTTAAATGATATACTATATATCCACCAAAGATTCACACGAAGTTGACCTTAAACTTTTAGTTGAAAGATGTTTATGTTGGACCTCGTGATTCTCCTTTTTATTTATTTCTACATCCTTTGCTAGACACTTGTTCTGATGCCCTTCCTTCTTCTCTAATATTAGATTATAAAATATTTCCCTTTTAAAATAATACTTCATGTGTAGGTTTACTCTCAGCATTGTAACTTTCACTAAACTAAATATATTAATCCTATTACAGTATGGGCTTCCTTCTCTCCATCAGGCTACAGCTTCTTCTGTCTATGGTTCTCTAACCTTTGCTCATCTTTCACCACCTACTCCACCGCCATTTGCCTGCCTCCCATTGCAGTCTTGTTCAACATTTTTCTTTAGTCATCTCTTTTATTCTCCCTCATTATGCTTTTTCTCTAGACTAGATAGGTAATAGGAGCAGGAGAGAGAGACAGAGACAGACAGAGAGACAGAGACAGAGAGAGGCAGAGAGAGAGAGAGAGAGAGAGAGAGAGAGAGAATACTCACAGAGAGAAGGCCCAATACTGCAAAGGCAAGGCTTTGCTGTGTTTATTGATTATTGTGTTGTGATACTCCTCTCATTGGCTTTTCCAATCTTCATGACCTTTCAAAAAAGTGTCTATAGGGGCTGAAGAGTTAGTAAACTTATTCAGGGTTCTGCAACCAAACATAGACATCTGTTTCTGAAATTGTCTTTATATATACATGTACACACTCATACACACACACTAAGCATTTTTGTTCACTATGCTAGGATAGTTTCAGGATACTTCTGTGTTCATTCAGGCATTTTTGGAAGAAGGTGAAATGCTGATAATGACCCCAAGCGAATTATCTGTTTCCAAACATCAGACTTGACCTTCTTTACTTGGGCTTCTCTGTCCTCTTTCAGTCCAACAGACCCACAGAGTCTCCCTGCTTTTTATCTTTCCAATATTTCATGTCCATGTAAAATTCTTCAAAATGACTTGTTGAGATAGTTTCCATGTAAATTTTTCATACCTTCCCAGCTATATTTAGAAGGATAGGTACCCTCTTAAGCAGCCAGACAAGTGACAAGAGGGAAGGGCATCAAGGAACCATCTGATGGGTCTCTTTGAAGGTGGGTCCTTAAATAAACATCTCTAGAAATATGACCAGTGAGAAAACTGGCAGAAATAACTGACATCAGAGAGGAGTTTTTGCATTCATCAACTCATCTTTATCTTCAAGTCAATTGAGATTAAAACCATCGCTCAAATCTGAAGCAGAAATTCAGCAGGAAGCCTATGAGGCAGCTGAGTATAGTGGTGCTCTTTCTTGACCTGCCCTTGTGGGGACATGGCCACAACAGGACAGCTCTCAGGGAGGCACTGCCTGACTCCAGGGTCAGCCTTGGCTTGGGTGCCAGCCCAGAAATCACGGCAGAAGCAGAATTCTGCCAGAGCACTGGCCTCACTAAAGGCTAATCACTTATCATAGGAGGCTAGGACAAGGCTTCTGAGTTTTTGTCACAATGGAAAATGAAGAAGAAGATTTTATCAGCTTCACATAAAGTAATTTCTCAATTGATGTTATGGTAGCTAGTAAGTATACATATATGCAGATTTGAGAACATATAGAGATAGGAGAGAGAGAGAGAGAAGAAAGAAAGAAAAAGAAGGAAGGAAGGGAGGAAGGAAGGAAGGGAGGAAGGAAGGAAGGAAGGGAGGAAGGAAGGAAGGAAGGAAGGAAGGAAGGGAAGGTCAAATAAGAAAGTTACTCAAAACGTAATATCTCTCACTCTTTTCCAACCCATTCATAATCCTCATCTCCAGGAGGATAATATGTAAAGCATGTCGAATGAGTCATCAAATTTAAAATAAACTTGATATTTTTAGAAAATAATGAAGATATGATAGAATGGAAAAACAACAGTTTTAAGTTAAACAAAGCCTCTACCTGCATCCTCCCTCTACCATGTGCTTACTGTGTGGCTTTGAGCAAGCTGCTCAGTCTCCCTGACACCTCATTTCCACATCTAGTAAGACATGGCCTCTGTGAAATTCAAACACACAGAAAGTATCCAGAGTTCATGGTTTTCAATCAGATTTATCTGGCTTCCATTTCTCTTGGTGTAGACTGCATTAAACACAGAGAAGTTCCTTTGTGTTGCAGGCAGAGAAAGTTTTGTTTTCTCAAAGGGTAAGGAGAAAGAACAAAAATAAATTCAGGGTTTGAAGGCTTGTTCCTGAGCTCCATCAGCAAGGAAAAAATAGGAAATCCACTCTGTAGCGCCAAAAGTTCTTCCAGACATAGGGGTAAAGTTGATCTAAGTTATTCAGCATCCAAGTCAGATGTGGCCATCCAAATGGACTTTAAGTTTGCATCCTAGAAAATGAGTCAAAAAAGCCATTAGATGCTGTTTATTTATATGTCATTATATTTAGTCATCTGATCTTGGGATGATATTGAAGTATAAAGTATTTGCAGCTATGGCTCTCTCTCAGAAGGCATTATTTGTCTTTTGCTTGATTGATTTGCTCTGTTCCTCAATGGATGGGAGAGGGAGTGAGTACTTTACAAATCCACAAGTATATGACCTAGAAAAAGAAAGGTTAAAAGAGAAGAATCAGGCTGGGAGTGGGGAGAATAAACTTTTCAGAGACTTGGAAACAAACCAGAGAGCAGCTTCTGTGATGTGCTGTGAAGTTCATGAGCTTTTTGAAGAAGTTGATAATATGTTTATGTAGCGCAATCCCCCTGGCCACACCCAAGGCCCTTCCAGGGTCAACCATAATAATATTCATGATAGCAACCAAGTATTACACATTTCCCATGTGCAATGTTCCAGGCTTTTTAAGTACAGGGATTCTTCTCACACACCAAGGTAGTAGGTCCAATCTTTGTCCTTGTTTTACAGATGAGGAGATGGATGTGAAAGGACTCTAAATGATTTGCCTCAAGTTGTCTACCCAGCAAATTGAGAAGGTGGAGTTCAAAGCCACATAAGCTGGCTCCAGAATGGGTGCTCTTCATCACTAGCCAAAGGGTTTGAATTCTAGAGTGTGATGTTAATTCGTCTTTAATAAAACAACTGGATAATTCTAACTGCAGGACTAGTAGTAAGGTAATAATGACCACTGTACTTCTGTAGTGTGCCAGATACGCGTGGAGCACTTTAGGTGTCAATACTCTCAGTAGCTCACAAAATCATCAATAACTACTCGGTTATTTTCTGTGAGGAAACTGAGCTCCATGAGGTTAAATAACCTGTCCTGTATCACACAAACGAGGTGTGCTTTTGTATTCCTGGTTCTGAGTTGTTTCAGTTCCTGGTTTGAGGCAGAAAGTATATTCTTGGCAGGTCCCATCACCTGAATAGCCCGGAGAAGACTGGTGACACAATTACTGGGAACAGCTGCCATTGCTGGAGTCACCCTCTGTTTATCATCCAGTCACCAGAAGCCCCTCAAATACCCAGGATAAAACTTATGTGATGCCACAATGGAATGTGCCACTCACCTACACCCTTGGACACACAGGTGCATTCACACATATTCATACACACACACACACACACACACACACACACCCCTCCCTCGGCACCAGGCTGTAACTCCTTCCCAATTAAACTAGAGTAGAACATGATGAGTTTAAGTCCAAATATATTAGGATTTCAACTTACAGTCAGGAATAAAATCCTTCCTCAATTTCCTAGAACATCACAGTGAAGTAGCACTGAATTCCAATGTCCTGCAGTGTTAATTCCCTTTTGTATTGGAGGCAGCTTAGCCAGCAGCTTTGGGCAGACTTCTGATGAGGAGAAAGGGAGAGGAAGGAGCAACCACTGGAGCATGAATGGGGGGATCTCAGCCATTCACAAAAGGCTTCCATAGTCAACGTGTAAAAGGTTTCTTTGTAAATTTCCCATTCCTTTTTTTTTCTTCCCTTGATGCAAGATTTTTTAGTTTGAAACAAAGGGGAAACCGTAGGAAAGAATTATTAAAATAAAAAAGAAAGTAAATCATGGAAAAGCAATAAATTTGGTCATTGTCGAGACAATTGTAATTCAACATCCTCTGCTAGAGATTTTATTAATTTATTCATGCCTTTATTCACAAATATTTACCAAACAGGCACAAAGATAGGAATGGGAGATATAATATAAACAAAAAAGAAAATGTCTTTGCTTTTTATGGAGTTTATATTCTACTAATAAAGAAAACCAATAAAGTAGTACATGTTGAAATAAACTTACATTCATAAATATTATGAAAGTAAGTAGCAGAAACTGGAATAATACCTTCGGACTATATTAAGCTGAATAGTTGGAGTAGAAAAGAGATTTAGAAAACCACTTTAAAAAGCAGATATTCCCATTCAATAAAAGATTTTTTTTAAGCAAGTATTCAACACTGTGCTAGGCATGGATAAATTCTTGGTTCTGATTGCTGCACAGTCTGCATGGGGAAATGGGGAGAGAGATGGATATATCATTACCATACCTTGAAAAAGCTGCTTCTGTGACAGAGAAGAGCACTGAGTAACTGAGTACACGGAGCAGAGCAGTCAGAGCAGCCTCAAAGATGGGCCTGGAGGAGGACTGAAAACTCAATAAATCTAATGAATCTATAAAGCACCTTGAAATAATGTGAAGAACAGACAGAGCACATGTGGCTTGGGAAAAAACTATGTTTTATCCTGTGCAGAGCTAAAAAGACTTCTAAGCAGGGGAGGAATTCCATCTCATAGATGCTTGAGAAAGCTCATCATGAAGAGGAATAAGGAATGGATTAGATCTTGCAGAGAATGAAGTAGATCTTGTAGGGACAGAGCTGGGAAGACTAAGGAATTAGGTCCCAGGAGAGAAGCCCTTCAGACCATGTCCTCCTCCACAAGAAGCCTTAATGAGGACAATGACAAGAATTTTACTAGAGAAAAAAACTACACTTCTCCATGGTCCTGGCTCAAAGATAAGCCTCTGACTCCTGCTAAGTGGCCATCTCTAGAGCAATAGGGGCACACCCACCCAAGCTGGCAGGTGTGCAAACTGTGTAAAGGAAGCCGTAGGTGGGGACAGTCCCTTCCCTAAAAAACTGAGCGTTCATCCTCAAATCACTGTGACTCCTCCCTATTCAAGTGCAAACCTGAAGAAGTGTCCCTGTGGGCAGCTCTCTAAGGGTTATGGCATTTACTGACTGTAAAAGAAAATGTAACTTGTAATGCTTCAGAAAGATACTTCTGTCATTAAGAATCAGATGAGGATAGCTCCTCTACTCCACTTGAATCTACCCTTCCTCAAACTGCATCTCAACCACATAATTCTGAGCTAGCTAGCTACGTCGGAGTAGAGAAGCAAACGTAGCATCAGTACTGAAGATTTAATTGATCATCATCTTTCAGTAGCCACCATCCCCAGGCCAATATCATTATTTTTTAAACTCTATTTGGAAGAAGTGTTGTTTTTTAAGTTTGCAGCTGTCCTTGGGTTGGTATCGTGTTATTTCCTCTTTGAAAACTTCAGGTGTTGCTTTCACTCCTTGCTGTTCTTGCCATCACTGATGACATGGCACACTGGTGATGCCAAGCAGGGCCCAGCAGCAAGAAGCCGCACCAACCAGCATCCAGCAGCAGGGAGAAATATTGTTTAATAGGCAAACATGACATGAAAAATAGCATCAAGGTCATCCAATGCAGTGTGAAAACAAAATCCACTGCCTACTTCTCCTTCCAATTCCTCATCTTTTCCTCTCTTATATAAAGCTGTGTCCTGCATAGCTCGATCTCACTCCCTGATCTTAATGATGGCCAAGGTAAAAAGTATCTCAGCTTTGCGATAATCTTGTTTTGTCATGCAGAAAAAAAGCAGCACACTGATTACAAACCCAGGGAATACAATTATCTTCATTTCTTATGCCTTTGGAGGTAATGCTGCTTCCTTAGAAACTCAGGAAATATGTACATCCCATGAAATGAATACAAACCTCCTCCTTGGAAATTGAAAGCCAGGAATACTTCCCTGGAGCATCCTGTGCTTTTATATTTTCACACATTCCACTGAAACATGAATTATGATTTTCCCTTCATGTAATTATTTATCGTTAATAGTTTTTCTGCTTTCTAGTTCTACACTTGTCTCCTACCTTTCCACCTCAGAGATGTTTCCAGATCAATCACATGAGTGAGAAATTGTCACCCCAGCCTCGAAACTCCACTCAGGGAGAAGATGGAGTGAGAGGTGGAAAGGGGTTGGTCTCTTATTCTGAATGGAGACACAACTGCTCCATTCCCCTGAATGAGAGGCACACCAGTTTACCCATTCTCGGAGGTGATAAACCCAAGGGCAAGGAAGAACAAGTAATAAGGTGTTCTTGTCATGCAGCTCAAGATTTTTAAAACACATTAACTGTAATTTTTAGATAGTCAGAATTTAGTGAACCATTAAAAGTGACCCAGTTCACTGAACCAAGCTGAACTGAACAGATGGAATTCCACCCTCCCTATGCTTGAATGACTACTCAAACAATGCACAGTCTTCCTTTAAATCCGTCTTCTGAGCTGCTTACCTCACTTAGCAGCACATGCAGGGGATGCGCTGGTCATTTTTGTATTTGATCATTCTCTGATGGCAACAGGAAGCTGGTACCCAGATGAACTGAATTTATGAGACGGTGTATGGTATTTTGCAGCCTGTTTAAATCCTGTAAATTTTCTGTCATGTGACTCTGCATTTGAGACTCAACAATGTCCTGATTTGTTTTCTCTTTCAGAAGCTATGTCAGATCTAACTCTCTCTATTTTAGGTCTTCCTCCCTCTTTTCTTTCTTCTCACAAGCATAAAACATATACTTCTGGTGTCCTTTCTGCTGCTCCTGGCCTTCCAGCTCTGTCTAATTATGGAATCTTTGAAAATTAAACACCTATACTTCAGACTCTCTTATGAAAAAAGAAAGGTATGAATTTTCCCATGAATCATGGAACAGCAGCCCTATGTATCAGCATCCTCAGGTAACAATGCCAATATGTCTTCCCTTATTTAGAAATCCCAAATATTCCAAAGAATGATATGACACAATGGTTTGAAAATCAAAATGAAAGGCCTCTCAGAGCCTGTAGGCAGTAAGGAATCAGTGAGAATATCTCACAGAAAGAGATACATAAAAGGTTAAAATTGTGGCAAAATAAGAATAAAACCCAGAGACCAAAACAGAGCCATCTGTATCTACACCGACTTTAGAAAAATAGAGATTAGAGAGGTTTCATTATGCTAGCTCTCACGTGATGAGGGAAGCTGTAAAACAAACTGTGTTACGGTCTCGGGATGAGGTCTTAGAAGTGGAACCAGAATGGGTGCGCGTTTGTTTATTTTAGTCTGTATCAGCTTTAAGTGTTAATTAACATGGTGCACTGTATTATCTCTATGTCTGTGGAGCAGATAGAGGACCCACACTGTGACTGCCCCAGCCCCCACATGGCTTCTGTGGGGCAGTTCTGGCTTCAGTGCAGGGCGGAGAGATGCAAACTTTATAGCCAGCACAGAGCTTGGCTCTGGTTTTGGGAATGACCAGTCAATTAACCTCTGCATCTCGGCTCACTCATCTGCAGGATGGGAACGTTAATCTGCTCATTATAACCTAAGGTAGCACACTGTTCAATTCTGATTGGAAACTAGGTCAACAACAACCAGAGCAAAGGTTGACATTCAAGCTTCTTACCTGTTTTCCTATCCTTTACCAACCTCAAGCTCTCCAGTCTCTTTGGCCTTTTCTGAACCTGCCTTCACTCATGTGGATCATTAAGGAAGTGGCCATGAATTAATGTGTGTGGTCTGACTCCACCTTCTTCTATGCTGCCAATCTGTCCATGTGACCTGAAAGGCCTGGGGCAAAATAGCAGGCTTGCTCTCTTCGTTTACCTGTTAAATATTACATGCATGGAACTATTCTTTCTCTAAGTAACATTCAAGGTATAAGTAATGTCCAACTAATTCATTGACTCATTAATTATTCTGTGCACCTACTATGTGTCAGGCTCTATTGAGACAAAAAGATGAATAAGGCAATCCTTTCCTTAATAGATTTCCAAGAGTGATCAGACACATGTGGAAATGATAGCAATATAATAAGAACACAGTGGGTATCTTCAATGGCTTGCACTGCTTGGTATCAATACAATTCCAAACAAACCTAAAAAAAACACTCCTGCCAAAAAGCTGAAATTAAATGATAAACATGTCTGTCATCTATCCTGCCCTTCAAAAAGTGGCACAAGGAAGAAAGCCCCTCAGCTAGAAGTTTTCTGAGCAGGAACAGTGTGGGTGTTCTTTTTCCAATTATCTTTGTCTCCTTGTCTTGAAATGGTCACAACTGCAGCATTGCGGATGTCATCTGGAATTTCTTCATCATTCTCAAGCTTCAAGATGAGAGTGAGGAGCCATAGTGTGCATTTCCCTCAACCGATTTGAAGATTTCAGCAGGGATTCCACCAGCTCCAGATGCCTTGTTGTTTTTCATCTGCTTGATGGCTTTCCTCACCTCATAAAGAGTTGGAGGGATTGTAACATTGCCACTGATTGGGAGTTGTGGGATGGAGTTGAAAACACTCCCACTGATAAAATAATTTCCACCCAAGACCTTGAAATGCTCTTTTCAATATGGGTTGACATTTTCTCTCTCACTGAGCAGTTTTCAAGCACCCTTATCTTCTTGATAGCTCATATAGAGCTTCAGTGGCACCAACCTTAATCCATGTGTGTGTGTTGAATTGACTTTGCCATGACATCGCGCCATCTGCCCTGTATGTTAAAGACTCCTTGGATCTCTACCTTCCCTTACAGATATACCAATATCTTTCTTTTGGGATCAATGACAATGCCAAATGCCATAAGATCAAAAGCAGAAAAATCATGGCAGATTTCCATTCAAGATAGCTATGAGATTACTAATTTGCGTCTATTAAAAATGTTTAAGAGATTCAGGTCCTTGGAGGTAAACTAACATACTGAAGCATTTGAAATGTTTATCTTGGGTCAAAAGTTGTGCATTAATTCACATGAGACTCCATTGTTTAGATTTAAAAGCTTGTTCTCACAGGAAATTGAGTCCACAGTGTTCTAATCTTGCAGGAAATAGTTCTGATAAATTAGCTTTCTCTTTGCTCTGAGAAGACATTTCTTTCCTACTTATAGGAAATTATTCACACTAAAGATTCAAATTTTATCATGTGAGTATTACAGCCCCTGCAACATTTAGAGGACTCTTCGTTTTTACTAAAACTACCCATTCATTGGACAAATGATCTTTTGCAGAAATTTTCCGCCTTTTTTTAACCCAGGAAAAGCATTACAAGTTTTGAGTTATAATCATCTTTATCATAAAATGTTAGAACTGGAAAGAGCCTAGCATTGTGATCTTACTGTTGGGGAAACTGAATCCAAGAGAATGAAGTGATAGTTATCCCCAAGTTGCACAGCTGGATGCTGGTAGAAGCTGCTCTAAACCTCAAAGCTTCTAGCGCAAGGTTTTTCCAAGCATAATATTCTTTTTCCCTTGACAATATTCCCTCTAATAAGGAATAAAATCCAAATGTTTTATTTTCTCTAATTTGTCTCATAAACAATACCCGGGAACCAGGAACTTGCTATTATTAATCTTCATATAACTTCCCCAATACCTCTATCTATATCAATTAAATATAACTAAACCAGGAATAGTACTTTTAGGCCCTGTGCCAGTTAATCTTAATTGTCCACTTTACTCTATTAAGAGATTCCTTGAGAGGTGATTGTATCATAGAGGTGCTATAATTATCAGTGGATTAATCTACTGATTATCCTACTTAAATGTGCTATTAGGAAGTGTGGCCAGGTTGGGGGGAGGTGGGTCACTGGGGGTATGCCCTTGAAGGGATAACACTCACTAGCACTCTTCCTCTATGCTCTGCTTCCCTGCCACCATGAAGTGAGTGGCTTTGGCCCATCACTGGCTTTGCCCTTCTGCTGTGATGTTTCTGCCTTGGAGCCATATGACCCTGGACTGAAACCTCAGAAACCATAAACCAACATAAACCTCCCCTCTTTCAAGTTGTTGGCATCAGGTATTTTGTCCCAGGGATGGGAAAACTTACAAAATACAGAAGATTGGTACCAGAAGTGGAGTTGTTGCTGTGACTATACCTGACCATGTGGTTCATAGCATTTGGAACTGGTTTGCAGGAAGAATTGGGGGGGAGGGGGGAATGAAGAAGCAGGCTAGAGAAAGCCTAAAAGGTTGTAAGTAGAGATTGTTAGGCAATTTTGATAGAGGCTCCGGTGACCAGAATGCTGATAAGAATGTGGACAGTAAAGACTAGCATATAAGGTTTTAGATGGGATTGAGTTTGATATTGGGGAATTGGACTAGAGGACATATATATTACTCTCCAGCAAAAAAAAAAAAATAGTATACATTTTATAAATGTCCGAAGACATTGTGTGAAGCTGAATTTAAAGGTGGGAGACTAATTGATCTGGCAAAAGAAAGTTCAAGGCAGACCAACATTCAGGCTGTGGTACAGGTACTACTGGCAGATTCATGGTAAGAATTGGGAGCAAAAAGCAGAGCAGAAAGATTGAGAAACTTAAATTTTAACCCCCAAAAAACACATGTAAAGTTGGAGGTAAAGGAATATGTTGTTGCTGAAAAGATTAGTACCATTAAAAAGATACCAAGTACTTTGAATCAAGACAACCAT
This sequence comes from Heterocephalus glaber, assembly GCF_000247695.1. The sequence goes on from NW_004624770.1 coordinate 115,990, forward strand.
AAAGATTCCTTGAGGGCATCTCAGAAATCAGCAAGAGCCCACCCATCACAGGCTCAAGGATATAAAACTATAAACCTTTCATTGGAGGGAAAACAAAGTTCATGAGCCCCCTTGCAAAATAAAGGCAGCCTAAGGAATTGGTTTTCTGGTATTTATTTCACAGTACTCAGCCATCTGGGCACTCAGAGATTGCTACCCACAATACAAGGGCTACTGCTCAAGCTAGTGGTAAGACTGGCATCATTCATGTAATACTGGTTTTTCAGAGATGAAGCATTCAAGAGTTTTGATGTCATAGAGGCTTCCATCCAGATTTCAAAAGAAGGCTGGGAGGTGGGTGCATGGCCCTGAGAGGTAGGTGCATGAAGCTATAGAAATGAAGCTAAAGGTTAAGTGAAGATTCCAGGAAGTTAAAGACACTAGAACTACAGAATGCCTCCCAAGAAAATCCACAGGCAGCAAGTGGAGCCAGCCCAAGAGAGAGGCTCTGTAGGATGCAACTGGCAAGGTCATAGGGGTGGGGACACTCAAGTCCTCTGGAATTCTCATCTTAGAACCATGTACCCCAGATGCTGGATATGGAGCTACAGGATTTAACATTTATCCTGCTGTTTTTCAATCTTGCTTTGGTCCAATTCTTTTCTCACTTCCTCCCCTTGGAATGGGAATGATTACCCTGTTCCATTGTATATTGGAATCATGTAGTTTCCTTTTTGAATGTTTGCAAGGGTTCACAGATAAGCCTTTTCCTTGAATCTCAAAGACAGCCTTGGATTTTTCAGCAATCCTTGGACTGTTGGTACTTTAGGAAAGGGATTCTTGCATTTCCAGTTAAATACAGGATAGTTATATCATGTTAGGCAGGATCTGAACTGATTACTGTCTTTGCTGATTAAGGATATGTGATTAGGTATCAAAATGACAAGTGATGGAGTTGTGTCAGTTAATCTTAATTGTCAACTTGACTCCATTTAGAGGCTCCTGGAAAGGTGATTGGGTCATAGAGATACTGATAGTGCTAACCTTAAGAAGGTTCAATTTTGTTTGGGGGTAATAGGACAAGATTCTCATCAATATTCTTTTGGAAGAATAGATTCTATTTAATATTCTTTTTCAAAAGAAAAAGAAGATAAGCTACAAATAACCCATCACCACAATATCTTATAGTTATTACACAGAGAATATCAGAAAAATGTTCAGGAAAAGTATTCATGTTGCCCTCTAACCTTCTATTATGATCTATACAAGGTACACCTTAGCCTCTATCATCATTGTACCAGCTCCTCAAGTGCACAGGGATTGTCCTCCAAGTAACTTATTTCCTTGTCCTATCCTCACCTGGACAGCAATTTTCATGTCCCCTGGGGATCTCCACTTTTGCCACTCCTCTCTTCCATTTCATGAGTGAAAGAAGAGAAAGAATGTTACCCTCAAAGGTCTTCCCTGAATCAAAGTCTAAAGCTTAGAGTGACTGCCACCATGAACTTCCTGAAAGCTATTTTACTGAGCTTCCCCTGCTCTTTTCTCTGCTTCCAGTTGCTTTAGTGGAGATGTCATTTTGTTATTAGCATAGCTTTAACCCTAAAGGAAGTATGTGTATGTCATGCCTTAGAAAAATGTTTAGAATTGCTTCTCGGCCTTTTGGCTAAGATCAAGTGAAAAAATGTTTAGAGTCGAGGAAAACACTCAGTACTATTATATTTTGATACTTGTAGTGCCCCCAAAACATTTATGAGGAAGAGACAAAAATAAAAAAGATGTATTCAAACAAAGGCATTTTGGTATTAAAGAATATCCATGATTAGATCTGCATGTTTGAACACTCCCTGTGACTGCTATATGGGGAAGGGACTGGAAGGGCCCATAACTACAGAGGAGGAAATGAGGTTCATATTAGCTTTCTGTTGCTACTGTAACAAATTACCACAAACTTAGTTGAATCCATTTCCTACTTTCTGTTGGCTTCCCATATTCCTCACCTGATAGCCTCACATCATTCCTATTTCTTCCTGTCCTTACATCTGCTGTCGCTTTCTGAGCCTCCCAACTCCCTCTTATAAAGATCTTTGTGACTATGTTGGGCCATGCAGACAATCCTGAACAATGTCTCCATCTCAGGATCCTTAATCACATCTGCAATCTATTGTCAGATAGAAATTCACAAGTTCCAAGGATCAGGATGTGAACATCATTATGGTAGAGCATTATTCTAACACAAGGCCTTTGAAGTATCCAACCAAAAAGGACAAGCAGGTGAATTAGAGAGATATTCCAGGGGTAGAATTATGATTTAATGATTGCTTGATTGTTGGAATAGGGAAACAGAGTGAAGTCTAAGAAAACTCCATATGTTTTAACTTCATCAATTAGTAAGAATGGTACGTTTATCTGAGGTAGAGTAAGCAGGAGAATCAGGTTTTGGGGAAGGGGGATGTTGTGAGTTTTCAACACATCGATTGTGAGATGCCCATGAGAAAGTCAAGTTAGAGCTGTTCAGTTGACAGGTAAATGAATATACAGCTCTAAAAGGCAGAAATCATGGGGTTTTTAAAAAATATGATAGCTGAAGCAAAAGAAGCAGATGAAATATCTCTGGAAGGAAAAATAAAATGAGAAGATATAAGAACAACAAAAGAATATCAGCGTTTGAAACGCTAGTGAAGATTTGAATAGTGTAACAGATGGAACACGTGGAGAATGTATTTTCCTCTGCTGGTCCTCATTCTTTCTATCCCTCTTCTCTTCTCCCCAGTGTTTTGACTATTAACTACTCAGCCTTTGTTTGCTGTTTAAGGAAATACTGCTTCTGTGTCACCAACAGTGAGGGCCACCACCAGCCTTCCTGTTGAGACAGTACCGGCATCTCCAAGGACAGAGAAAGAAGAGATCAGAATAAGAAGCTGCCCCCAGAATAACACACCTATTGAGGTGGCCAACACAGACGAGGTGATGGAGGAACCCTTTCCTCTTCCTTCATACTCTCCTCACCTCAACCCCGACACCTTGTGCAACCACCACAGACTACCAGAGAAGACAAGAGAGGCCATGAGAAGGGTTTGAGCAGAGAAGTGGGGGCCCCTGGAAGCCTTGCTGGGCCTTCCTCATCATCATGGGACTTTAACAAGCATGGCAGAGATGAGGTTGGGACTGACTCTCTATGCAAGCAGGTGAATTCCCAACACTGGACAGGTCAGTACATCCTCTCTGTGTGTTTCCAATAGTGCAGGAACATGAGCTGGAGGGTCCTGGGGCCCAGGAGGTGGCCTGGGAGTGCACTGCCTCTGCAGAGAGAGGTGGGAAGACACAGGTGCACCCATGCTTTGGGCCAATTCTGAAAACTCTGAAATAGGATTCAGGCCATGGCTTGAATTCCATAGCAACCTCATCCCCCAATCCGCCCCATACACAAAGCATGAAAGGAGCAAAGCATTTTCTTGACTTATATTCTTGAGTTGCGTCAACTCTAGACTGAATCAACATGATGACAGGGCAGGTTGGGAAAATGCATAGCAGTGAGGCAGTTAGGGGCTGCCAGGAGGGCTCCCTCCATCTGCATTAAATTCTCATCAGCAGTTCCAGTAATCACAGGCAAGGTCTGCAGCATGGTCTCTCAGGGATCTTCAACCCAAGTGTACATTGGAAGTAACTAGGGTGCTTACAAAACAAAAACCAGACTCTGTACCCACTGTGCACCCACAGAATCAGGTCCCTGAAACACAAGTACAGACCTTTATTTATTTCTACATTATCCCCAAGGAGACTTTAACATGCACCTACCACTGGGAACCATTCATATCTCAAGAACAAATCCCACAGAGTGTGAGTAGTGCTCCTGAAGTCTGGCTCCGGGCAGACTGCCTTCTGCTTTGGCAGCAACTGGAAACACTGGCTGCCACCTCAATCTGCTGAGAGCCTACTCCCAACTGCCACACTCCTTAGCCCCGTCACCAGGGACTCTCTTTAGCCCAGAATGTGGCTAATGGCCACTCATGACTCCTCACCCCATGGAGTAAGCAAAGACAGGGCTTTGAGAGTACAAAGATGGGACAGGAACGCTCTCACTCTGAAACAAGAGACTAGCACATGCATGAGACTCCTTCTTGACTCTTCCTGGTTGAACACAGAAACCAATTACTTCATTCTTATTTGCCATGTTTAGCATCTAAGAAAGAAAAGACTTTGTCTTTAGAAAACATTCAAACCTTGGCTCCACCACTTGTGCTGTGGGCATGGCCAGGAGACTTGGCCTCTCAGAATCAATTTCCTGGCTCTTTCCATGGTTACCTACCTGCAGGTTCAGAATGAGAATAATGTGCAGAGCATAGGCAAGTGCCCAGCACAAAGTGGCATCTCTTCCTGCCTGCTCTAGGAAGGAAATAAAGGAGAATTAACCCTAAACCCTGGCCTCAAGAAAACTCCAACTTAAATAGAAATGTAAAACAAACATTTATGAAATGTTCAAGCCTTCTAAAAAGTTATGACTGGTAACTGACTATTGGTTCTGGCATCAGAAGATGGCTAATTGCCAAAACAGGGGCTTATGAAGAAGAATGGATTTGCCATGAATTTTAAGGGATAGACAGAATTTGGATCTGCTGAGGGGAAAGAGGAGAGGTTTACTGATATAAGAAACCAAAGAGTCAATGCACAGGTATTATCAAGTTCAATAAGCCTGTTTTTCTCTCTGTTAGGTCTTTATTTTCTGATATGTCATTAGGGAACAGCTCCTGTTAACTTCATGTTATCTCTCTTCAACAAATCAGCTGCCTTCTGTCATATATTTTTTCACACCACAGTTCTTTACATCTGGCCTACCTGGCCCAGCCCAGAAGAGAACTGGTGACTTCAGCCTACAGCAGGGCAAGGATGGCAGGGAATCAGATGATCTTGTTCTTTGCTCCTCTAGTACAGGCTGGGGCACTTAGAGGGGAAAAGTGGCAAGCCTTCAGTACTCCAGCCTATGCCTTAGCATACAGAATTTCAGCCCTTTTGTGATTCCTTACTACTCCCAGCAGCCAGCAGCTGAAGCTCTTTCACAAAACAGTGATGGTGATCCATCTCTTGAATTTGTAATCCCTCTATGTTTTGTCACTGATTGTGAAGAGCTTTGTGATGCAAAATATACGCTATAAAACAATTTGGGGATGAATATGGCTAAATATGGTTTTTTCTACTCACCTGAGGGTTTCTTTCCATCTAGCTCTTCCTCCTTCACCATTTTAAGCAGATGATAAACTAAAAACTTGAAGGGAATCCTCTTTGTTTTTTATGTTCGATCAGGTTAGAATTAGGCCAAGCAAATGAAGCCCACCTTTTCCCCAAACCTAGAAACTCCCTCTCCTTAGGCTGAAGGTGATGACATTCCAGGTCTGTGTAGCAGAACCAAGCTGTTTTCTCCTTGAGCCCACAACTGTGCAAGGGGATTTTAGCCCATTATGTTTCTGATTCATTTGCACTTAACTCATCAAGATATTGTTTTGTATGAGTTGTTTGATATCCAAAACACCTTATGAGCCTTTTTACAACCCTTTTATCTGAGAAGCTGGGAATTATGCCTAGCCAAGAATAAACAGAACTCGAAGGTTCGTGCTCAGCTCAAAATGTGGAACTTTTACTTAGGCAGTGTCTAAATAGCCTGCCCTTTCAGAGTTCTGCTGTGTTTAATTGGAAAGTGACTCAGAGGAGTATAAGTGAAAGGAAAATCAACAGTGATTTGAAAATGCTTTTCTTCAGTCTGCGTGGATGGCTGTCATTTGGTCGACATTAATTAGCATGGGAAAAAAATAGCATCTTTTGGATCCAGCCTATTTTTCAAAGCTCTAAACATGAGACGATTTTGAAGTGAGGTAAAGTGATAAGCAGATTTCATTTTGTTGTTGTTTTCTAGGCAGCAGTTCTTAATCAGATGAATGAACTTGTTTGTACTAGTTAACTTTGCTGGAGTTTAGGAGTTGTATTTAAAACAGATTTTATCCTACAGTGATATTAATTTGATAGGATCCCTGATCTGTAAACCATTGGTTATCTTGGTCTCTCCTGATAAGGAAAAAAAGTGCAGAGGATTTCCAGTTGGTGAGCACATTTGGGCAGAATCTTTCACACGTCACAAATTGCAGATGGGAGGCAGTGATCTCGAACATGCAGTCACATTGCGTGACCATCTGACACCTTCCATTTAGAAAAATAATACTTTCCTCCCAGCATACGCTCCCTGCTGCAACCAGCACCAAAAATTATGCCTGGGAGAGCCGTTCCTCCTAGACCAGGGTCTTAAATATTTCTTAGGTGGCTTTTAAAAGATTCATACTGCAGCAGCACCTAGCTCACACCTTAGTCACCCACAGGAAAAAAAAAAAAAATCCCAAAAAGGCAACTTCCCAATGATGCTGCTGGTAACAAAAACATCCACAAAGAACAAAAGGGCTGGGGGTGGGGGAACTGGAAAGAGACAGGAAAATTACACCAGACACATTTGTAAGGTGATTTATTCTTGTCTTCTGTGTGATTCAAGCATATTCACGTTAAAGTCAATGGACTTCTTTGTCGGCGGCTCATTTCTAAGCTGCTTCACAGTGGCATAGAATTTCTCAGTCCCCAGGAGGGGACTGGAGTCCCTGGGATTGTATATAACTTCCTCATCCTCCAGCATTCTGCACTAACCCTTGCTCGTTTAAGACAAGAAAGAGCATCTATGTCTTTCCTCCTGTCCTGTACATTTAATGACCCCTGGCAATAGCAACAGCAATGATTTCCAACAGATATGTTCAAGCGGAGATTTTTAACCAAAAATTCAGAATTTTGATAACAGGTCTAAATGGGCACAGCTTATTTTCTAATTAACAAAAGCCATGACAAATTCAATATTCAGACTCTTTACCTATATACAAACACAGATACACACGCAGAGATTATCTGACTCTGTGCACATACTCACACACATGCACAAAGCATGCCCAAATTTCCTCCTTTTCTCCTGCAGAATGAAGCTAAACATGCTTTTCCAAGGTGCAAGCTTGCTAACATCCACCCTATAAGAATGAAGAGGTCTGAGTAGCTGCTGTCCCATGATCCAAAACTGTTCCTATAGAATCTTTGGGGGAGATAAGGACAGAGGGAAGAACAAAGGTGATCAAAACAATCAATCACCTGCATTTAAAAAAAATTCTCCTTTCTTCCCATTTTCACACTGCCCTGGGTTTCAGGGGATTTCCCAACAGTAGCAGGCGAATAGTTTTAAGGTTTGTATAGTAGGATCTCATCACAATGCTAAAAAAAAAAAAAAATTACTTTTACTAAAATCAAAATGGCACTTATAGCAGGATTCACACCCTACTCTTTTAAAGAAAAAGTATCAGATAAGAGTGATAACTGTGCTAATAATATTATCATTCTTCACCTTTATAACAAAGGAAAGTGCTAGAAGATGTACCACATCAGATAGGTAGGCAAGTGGGTTTGTTCTCAAGAAATCTTTAGAGTTAACTCGGGAGAGATTGGCTGACTGTCCTGAAGCCTTCAAAAAACATAGAGCAGTAATTGTTTGTAAAATTATGTAAAATCAGCTCTACCCAAGGGAAAAGAACAGCAAGTAGAGAACTTTGGAAAGAAAAAAATGAACAAAAATATTGCTTTGACTGGGCTCGCTTTTAAAAATCTTCATTATTCCAAAGATATTTGTGTTAACATTTTAGTCTATTGCCCTTCTCTCCAGACATCTGATAAAAATCTTTGACAATACTCTATCTTCCAATATCTTCCTCTCTATTTCTACTTGTACATAAATATTTACACATCTACATACAAGTTTGTGCACATGGACACAGTTTAATTGAAAACCATGTGAAATGACAAATATAAAACTTTCTCCTAAGACAGTCTGTCCATGGGATCCACACATGCCATGGCTTGGTATTAGTCCAAATACTTGACTGCCTAATTACTTCATTCGGTATCACTTCTTGGTTTAACCTTAATCCGTTTGTCTCTTTAGACCATAACTTTAACCTCATCACTCACTCAATGACAAGGTACATTTTATTACCCAAATAAATTAAATGAAATGCCTGGTTCCCAAAATCTGCAGATATTTAAAGAAGTAGCAATTTGGGCTTGAATTATTGACTCTGTTATCCAGAAAACAACCAATTCTCCTATTTCCTAATGAATTTATAATACTGGAACCTTTTGTTTATTGATCACTTATCATTTTAAATGCATATAATGAAGGCTCTGTTATCTACATTTACGAATAAGGTGTTTGAGACTCAAGGAAGTCATTGTTCAAGATGGTATGGTTAGTGAGTGGCAGGGCCTATATTTGAACATGAACAGACTTAATCTACCTACATACTCTCTACCCCTAGGTAAGGTATCTCCTTATGGATTCTTCTTCCCGGACAATCAGCTCTTAGAAGACTCTGAAGGGCTGTCTCTAGTCAGATGTAAACTATATGAGACAGAGGAAAAGTCTCACTCTGATTGGAGAAAGATGGCAGTTAGTACATTCAGGCTAGGTTTGAAACTACAATCTTAATGAGAAAAGTATTTTATGTTGAAGTCATGAAGAAGGATAAAGGTATTTGGCTTTTAATTATGTCACTGACCCAACCTTGAAGGCTCCCAACCTCCGGGTTTCTAGGCATGGGACATAGGAAGGGTCCTTATAATCCCTATGGATTTAATTATATTTTTGTTTGTGTCATACCATCAAACTATTAAATTTTAATCTGTATGTAGCCCACTTAGTAATAACTATATCATCAATTTAATATTTTTGAGTTCTCCATACAGAGACACAGTATCAATTATTTTTGCCTGATAGCTATTAAGCCATCATGATATATGAAGTGGGAAAAGAAATTATACACCAAGGATTTTATCCACAACAAGAAAAAAATAAAACAGTAAATGGATGTTCATGGGTACATGACATTTTAACCAGAGTTTAGTACTATATTTAGATTCAGTATTTTGTGTATGACTTGAACTACAAAAATTGGTTTTTATATCATTTATATAAAGATGACTGCTGTATGCTTTTGCCAAATCTGAAATGGAATATCTTAGCCAGTTAGTAATGCCTTTCTCAAAACAAATGATGTACACTAAAAATATTATAGACTAATCACTTGCCAAAATTGTTTAATCGAAGTTACTTGTAGTAGTTTTTATTTGAACAGACATGTGACATTCTATATCCTTCTCAATTTTTCAAAGATAATCAAGCACAGATCTCTTAATATTGAATTAAATAAGTACCAAATAGAAACTTTGAATGGACACTTTGGTGCCTTCTCTTCAGTTAGAAAAGAGGAAATTAACTATTGCTTATTTCACAAATGTGTATAGAATGTACTCTATGACAAGCACTGCCAAAGGGACACATCAATGAATATAACAGATAAAAATACCTGGCCTTTGAACCACGCATTCTAGTTGAAGAAACACAATGACTAAACAAAAATTAGTAAAATAAGGGATAGTGACAAGTAACATAAAGTATGAGGAGATGAGAAGTTTGTGAGAGGGGAATCTGTGATTTTTAATAGGATAGTCATGAGCAATGAACTTCAATAGTGACCTAAAGGAAGTGAGGTAGCAAGCTTTGTGGAGAAAGAGTATGCTGAGCAAAAGGAAACAGCAAATAGCAAAAAGGTCCTGAGGTGGTAGCATACATGGCATTTTCAAGAACTGGCAAAGAGAGTTCACTAGAGTAGAAGGAGAAAACGAGTCAGCTCGTACACGGAAGTGAGGTCTATCAGGAAAGTGGAAGATGCTGGAGAAGGAGACCCTCAAGGACATCTGAGATGACCTTGGCTCTTATTCTTTTGTTTTATAGCAAAAGAATCTCTTCCAGAGAGCTCCTTTCAACTAACCAAACAAAAATATGTAGATAAAAAGGTGCCAATCTTTGCAATATAAGTATTCATGTGGAATCCTAGTTTGCAAAGGTTTTTACATGATTTGCCTCAAATGGATGATGGTTCAATACATAATAAAATGAAGTGTCAGAGGCACTGTCTTAGTCCATTTGTACTGCTATAACAAAATATTGTAGATAGAGTAATTGATAAACAATAGATATTTATTTCCTCAGGTTGAGTCCAATAATACTATGATGGAGCCACTAGCAAGTTTTAGTTGTCTTCTGGAGAGAAAGAACTCTATCTGCACAAGGCAGAAGGCAGAACAAGAGAGCAGAATGCTGGGTGAGGCCTCTTTTTAAAGATCTTATTCCACCATTAACAAGGGAGGAGCTATCATAACCTAATTCCCTCTTCAAGGCCCCAACCCATTATACCATCCCGTTGGCAGCACCCACTTTTAGAGGGGACACATTCCAACCACAGCAGTCACAAAATGTCTATTCCAAATTGCATGGCAACGGATGGCAGAAGGGCTTTGATTTCCCCATCCAGAGTTTTTCCCTTAGGTCATATTGGCCCACAGTATCCATAAAACTATACCTGGTTGACAAGGTACCAACTAACAAGGACATTGTGGTTTATAGGAAACAAAAAAAAATCATTAATTTTTCTTCTCTTCACAGAATATAAATTCCTCTCACTATTGGGTGAATGAGACCAAATGTTTCAAGAAAAATGAATCCTTCTGTAATTAGAAAATACTACTACTCATTGACTACATCTCTAGAAATTTTAGGCAAAAGAGAGGTTTTTCTTTTAAATCATCTCCAATAACTACAATATACCTACTTGCATAGTTGTATACTAAAGCAACTTTCTTGTACCTTTCTATCAAAAAAACTGAAATTTTATCTTAAAAAATTTGCCGTTATATGTTGCAATCATGAAACACTAGATCATTTATGAATACTTTTTCTTTTGAACAATATCAATTCAAACATGAAGATAATTGAGTTTGTTATATTAGAATGGTTCTTACTTGTGGATTGCACATGAAATTAAAAATCTTTTAAAGAGTTACAAATTTTATGTTTACAAATGGATACATAGATATGTATGTATTTATATCTACAAATACACAATATAAAGCATTAATATATAATATAGATTTATTAATATATACTGATTGTATATAATATATACATATACATAGAGAAAAGCATTAAAAATCACTATCTTCTATCACCAAAAATATCCTTTGCTGGAAAATGTAACACACAAATTAAGAAGACCAGAATCTAAGAATAAGGGACATGTAACAAAATAAATCAATTTAACTTTATGTTAAAAAGAATAACTATAATGTTCTATACTCTCATTTTTCTAATCCCTAATAAACTCTAACCAGTGCATAGACTAGCCTTAGAGAATGCAAATAGGGTCAAACAGTTTAAGATCAAATTCTAACTCCACCACTGGCTTTTTGTATGATCTGTGGCCAAATACTTAACCCATTATGCTTCAGTTTTCTCCCGTGTGAAATCCAGAAAGTAGTAACAATCTCACTGAGTTCATGTGAGGTTTACATGAAATGATTATGGAACGCATGTAGCATGTGCCCAACCTAGACTAGATAAATGGCCAACAGAGAATCTTTCTTTCCCTTCCCTCCGAATGTCCTCAGATCTGTTCTCATCCTCATGTTTTAAGTACTGATTTCAAATGCAGTGTATAGGAGAGTACTCAATAAATGTTTGCTGAGTGGTTGATTGAGCTAATTTGCCGGGTGTTTTAATAATAATAAATTGGGACTTCTTTTATTCTAACAATAATTAATTGAACTTATTTTTATTTCTTTGTGTAAAAATGATCTGTATCCTGAGATTTTTAAAAAATCCTTTTGGTAGAGTAGCAGTTCATAATTATTTGAAGAATTAGGCTGATTCCTCAGTGGCTTTATAGCAAAATGGATATATTTGTCAATCAAATTTTTAAAAATGATTTATTCACCTGATTGTGTTTAAATCACCCATTTTCATTTCTAAAATTTGAGGGTTCTAAAAGTCTGGATCATTCACCTTACCATATTTTTGTTTCTTCAGAATCTTCAGGAGCTGTCATGTAAATGAAATATTTCATCTTGGTTGGATTAATGAGGAGTTGCTCAGTAGGTACTTAGCTATAGTACAATACTGGTTTGTTTGTTTGCTTGTTTGTTTGTTGTTTGTTTGTTTTCACAGCTCCAGAAGTTGAGCTTCACATAACCTAGGGAAGCACTCCACCACTGAGCTACATCCCCAGATGCTGCTGCTTCATGCAACCACTCAACCAAGAGGACAATGATTCCACTCGAGGAGCTGCTAAGTCTAGAGTTCTTTCCTTACTTTGGCTCCTGATTATTTGCTTTCCTTTTAGTTAATACTTGTTCTTCACTCTGGAATATGCTTACATCATCACTTATCTTCCTGAAGCTGCAATTATTTCTGCTTGATACACCTATTTGGCTTGTAACTGATACTGCTTGTTATACTATGTTATGCTATTTCAAATTTGTGTCTGTTGGTGTTATGATCTGCTCTAATATTACAAAGGTTTTGCTCCCCATTTCCCAGAGCATGAAAATTATAGATCTACAGCTTGAAAAGACCCTTGATACAGGTCATGTGTGTGTGTGTCTGTGTCTGTGTCTGTGTCTGTGTGTGTATGTGTCTGTGTGTCCTACTGGAGATTGAACCCAGGGCCTTTAAATTGTGCTACATCCCCAGCCCTTTATTTGTTTATTTTGAGACAGGGTCTTGCTAAATTGCTAAAATGCTCAGGCTAGGCTCAAACTTTAATCTTTCTGCCTCATCCTCCAAGAGTGCAAGGATTACAGTGGGTGCCAACAAGCCTGACTTCTTTGGCTATTTTATGGCCTGAGTCTGTTATATACAGTCAGAAAAATAAGACTCTTCATCATACATCAAATTAAAAGAAGGTCATTGGCTTAAACCAAAATCAGTTTAATCTGCTATTTCTTTCTTTATCCTAATTCTAGATAGCTTTACAAACAATTTTTCTCTAGGATCTTTTTAGATTTGTAGGGCTGTGATGTTTGCTTTGTCCAAAAAATCTAATAATACTGCTGTAATTTTAGTCCAGTAGTTCTACTAAATGAGTTTTAATAAAAAAAAAACCACAAACTTGTCTTACTCTTCCCCAGTTCTTCCTGTTAAAAGCAATCATACTCTCTTTTAACTGTATCTCTTGGTATTTATCACTGTATGATAAATAATTTGCTTAGGTTCTATGTTTCTATCACTTTTGACTTTATGAAACCTGTCATTTCTTAATTCTATCTAATGAAAACAAAAAAAAAGGTAAAATGAAAAAATCAGTGATCCCATTATTATGTACTGTTAAATAATTAGTATGGTCACATTTCCTGTCTTGTACAGTCATTCCTTTCTGGAATTTATTTTTGCTCATTCTTTAAATAGTTTTTTAAAAGCAAATTCACGTTTTTTTCTAGTTATTCCTTTGGAGTCATCATACTTTTTTTTCTGGTACCGGGAACTGAACTTAGCACCTTGTGCTTGCGAGGGAGGCACATTGATCATATTTTTTAAATGAGTAATTTTTTGTTTCAAGCGCTCAAATAGAGCTAACCTTTTACGCTGCCTCTCAAGTTTTCTGAGATATTTCTTTTACATTTCCCCTTTTACACTTACACTTCCCCTTTTTACATTTTTTATTTTTTATTGTTTGATTCTAACATGGGTTGTTCTCAATGTCCAATTATATAGACAACATCTGGGGTTTTCTTTTCCCATTCCCATTAAAGGTATGCTTTCCCCTTAAGCTCTGTGTTTTCCTTTTCTCCATTTCTTGGTTCTACCTAAGCAGAGTCTCTGGTAATCTACTAATAAATAAACACAGGAGATACATATAGAAATAGTTTTTTTCGTATTAAAGCTCTTGATTGATTGTTTGATCCAGCAGAGAACTCTGTTAAAAACTCTGTTAATACAAAGAATTTGAAGCCTGTCTTTGTTATTTTTCTCATTGCTGAGACAAAATGCCTGACACCCAATGTTAAAGGAGGAAAGATTTATTATAGCTCACAATTTGTAGAGGTTTCAGTTCATAGTTGGCTGCTCCAAGGCAGGATGGCATGGCAGAGGGGCATCACAGAGGAGAACAAGTTCCTGGTAGACAAAAGGCAACAAAGCATCAAAGTAATGAAAAAGCAAGCCAAAAGCAACAATAGCAGCCCTCTTTCAGTCCCTTATATTCTATCCAGGATGAGTAACACTCACACCCAGAGCAGAGCACCCTTAATCCTAGCATCACACCATGAATCGACCCCAGCATCATCATATCCTTAGTCCCAGAATCACATGCTAGATCCAGCCACCTCTGAAAAACCCCCACCTATGACCACATGAGGCTTTGGGGGAACATCTAGACACAAGCCATTACAAAGCCCCTATATCCTGGGATTTGCCTTCCCATACTTTGTCAGGTTCATTTCATTTCCATCCACCGTGCTAAATACCTTGAATCTCTAATCTTGTGTTCTTCAGGATGGAGAAATTATCTTTTAATTAATCAATTTTTCCACTTCACTTTCTCCACCCTCTTTTTCTGGAAATTCTAATAGTATGAAGTTAGATTTTATTGATTGATTCTATATACTATATATCTGAATTTATGGTTTTTTTCTTATTTTTTATCTTTGTTATCCTACTTTGAAAATATTTTTATAATTTTATTTTTATCTTTTTTTCTGGTCATATTTCAATTTGTTTTATGCATACTTTACTATTGTGTTTTATGTCTGGGAATAGTCTTTGAAGAATTTTTCTGTTGTTTATTTATTTTGGTAGTAAGTGTGGTGAGTGGGTGATTGCTTGCTTGATTTTAGTATTTTCTTCTGTTCTCAGCATTATCTCTGTTTCTTTCAAGTTTTACTTTCTGCTGCTTTGGGGGGGGGTGGTACCAGGGATCAAACTTGGGACCTTGCACTTGTGAGGCAGGCAGTGGAACCACTGAACTAAATCCCCGGCTCTGCTTCATTTTTTTAAATTTCTCCCTTTAGATTGTCATCAAAATACAGTTTTTGTATTGATTTCCATTTATACTTAAGATTCATTTAGCATTAGACAGTATTGTTGATTGGTAAGCAAAGTCCCTGAGCCTCCTCCTTGCCTTCTATTCAGGTGGAAAAGGCTGATTCTCCCAGACAAGAAGGAAATTCTGAGGTGTGACACAATGCATTTCTAACCATCCCTGGTTTTCAGTATTGTACTTCTACCCTGTCTTGAACTGGTTCGATAACTACAAGTTCTGATTCCCTTAGAAGTTCTGAGGTGAGAGTCAGCTCCTGTTCCTATTCACCGCTACAAGATCTTTACCTTTTAATTTCCTCCATACTCGTAAGCTGAAATGCTGTTTCCCAAAATATTCTTAAATCTCTCATCTGTCTCTATCTTCTTTCCTTTTATCTCTACCCTAGTGAGTGTACTTTATTCTTTTATTACCCTTTTAGAGGTAGGCCAGAAGAAAAGAGTATAGTCACACAACTTCTTCTGACCTATACCTGTAATTGTGATTTAAAATTTTTTTCTGATATTTTTTCTGACATCCTCACTCACAAATAACAATGAGAATATGCCATTTTGATTTGATTTCCAATTAAAGGATATCTAACAGAGCAGTTATTATTAATAAGTATTCTTAGCAGGTAATTAACATAATAAAAGTATTGTTTAAATTATTTAATTATTACCAATAGCCTATTGATTGGTCAATTAATGAATTGAAGCTAAAGTATAACATCAAGGAAGTACTTTACTTTGTCTATATGAAAAGACTTCCTCTTCATTATTTAAAATAATCAGTGTTTTGTTGTTGCTGCTGCTGCTGCTGCTGCTGTTGTTGTTGTTGTTGCTCTTATGGGGTAGTGCTTTTTCACAAGTTTCATGATAGCCAGGAAGAAGAGCACAGGGGGAAAGCCTTAGCAAGAGATGTATCGTCCAAAAGTAAAGTAATCTACGTGGGTCCCACCTCCTAATAGAGCATTTAGCTATGGACATCAGTGAATTAATCCACTGATGAGAATAATGTCCCATGATCCAATCACCACTACAGAAGTCCAGTCAAGTTGACAAAGAGGCAGGCAGATTACAAATTTAAGCCCAACCTGGGCAACTTAGTGACTTAGCAAGACCCTGTCTCAAAAAAAAAGAAAAGAAAAATTTTAAAAGGATGTGGTTATAGCTCAGTGTGAAATGCTTAGATTCAATCCCTACTACCCACCCACCCCCATAAAAAGAAGGTTACCTGGCACACATGCTCAGATCTTGTCACCAAAAGAGACATCTCCCAGATACGTTTTTTTCTCTCTGACCACAGATTGTTTTTTGCAAAAACTATATGGCAAATTGTAGAGTGCCCTCAGATATGTGATTAAGCAGGATAAGTGATAACACTGACAAGCTGCCTTGATAGATTTCAAAAGCCAAATGATATTGTTGGCTCCTGGGAATGAATTCACCAGAGGATGCTATAGCACTCTTCAGAAGTAGTCACTGGAGACTCCCCCACAACTCCACAGTCTTTGAATGAAAACTTTAGAAAAAACAAAATGTAAGGATAATGGCAAAAATAAGGAAAAACTTACTGCCAGATTTCTGTTTATTTTAGAACAGCTTTATTCACATAAAATTCATCCTATTAAATTATACAATTTTTAGTGTATTCCATGCGATACAGCCACCATTACTCACTACGTTTAGGATGTCTTCATCTCCTCAAAAACTAATACCATACACATTAGCAGCCACTCTCCTTTCTTTCTTCCCCCAAGCCCCGGGAAACCACCAAGCCACTTCCTGCCTATAGATTTACCTGTTCTACACAGTTCATATGAATGGAATCATACAGTATCATATTTGGTTTCCTGTGACTGGCTTTTTTCACTTAACATAACATTTTTAAGATTCATCCATGTTGTATTATATACCAGTATTTCATTTCTATGGCTAGGTAATATTTTATTGTGTAGTTCTACTCCATTTTGTTTATTTATTCCTCAACTGAAGAATATTTGGACTGCTTCCACTTTTGTCTGTTGTAAATAGTGATATTAGTGGCATCCATGTGTTAGTTTTTATGTGGATATATGTTTTTATTTCTCCAAGGTATAGTTCAAGGAGTTTAATGGTAGTTCATAAGGTTTAAACTTTTGAAAAAACATCTAACTCTTTTCCAAAATTACTGCACTGTTTTACAACACAGGCAGTATACGAAAACTCCAATCTCTCCATATCCTCACCAACACTTTTTTATTGCCTGTTTGTTTGATGTAGTTAGTTTTGTTTTTGGTTCTGTGATTATTCTAGTGATTATGGAATGGCCTTTTATAGTGGTTTTGATTTGTACTTCCTTAATAATAATTATATGAAGAATCTTTCAAGTGCTAATTAGCTATATGTATATCTTCTATGAAAAGCTGTTTATACAAATCTTTTTATGAAGAAGATTTATTTCTGAACTTTGAATTGTTTTTATTTTTAATACTGGGGATTGAACCCTAGACTTTGGCCACACCAGGCAAGCACTCTACCACTGACTCCCAGCCCCACCCTCTGTACATCTCATTTCCATTTAGGCCTATCCTATTTCAATAGGTTAGGCCTGTATGTCCGTCTTATGCAGCACCATGCTGTCTTGGTTATTATAGCTTTATAGTAAATTTTGAAATTGGACAGTATAAATCCTCTATCTTTGTTCTTCAGGATTGGTTTAGCTATTTAAAGTCCTTCATTTATTTAT
The DNA here is from genome assembly GCF_000247695.1 of Heterocephalus glaber. Next base: position 133,674 of record NW_004624770.1, read on the forward strand.
TTATTTATTTATTTATTTATTTATTTATTTATGTGGTACCAGGGATTGAACTCAGGACCTTGTGCCTGCAAGACAGGTGCAGTACCACTGAGCTAAATCCCCAGCCTGAAGGTCCTTTATTTTTCATATGATTCATAGAATTCGATTGTCAATTCTGAAAAAAAGAAAAAGTTTAAATTTTTATATAGATAGTACTGAGCATGTAGGTCAAGTTGGCAAATATTTCCATCCTAACAATATTAAGTATCCCAGTCCATATTCTCTCAGTTATTAATATATTTCATTTCTTTCAACAGTATTTCACATCTTCAGGGCACAAGTCTTGCATTTCTTTTGTTAAATTTATTACTAAAACTAGATATGGAAAGACAACTACTACACATTCTTACTCATTTGTGGAAACTAGTAAGTTAGTCAGTATTGTAGAAAAATGGAATGGAATAGTGGTTACTAGAGACTGAGGAGGACCAAGGGAGATGGGATAGAAAGACATTCAATAAGGGGCATCAAAACTACAGAGGAGAGAATTACTTCTGGTTCTTCTGGAGCAAAATAGGGTGATTGTTGGTTCAAACAATCTACGATATATTTCAAAATAACAAAAAGGGCTACAAAACTCCCAAAGAATAAAAATGATTAATGTTCAAAGATACGGAAGTGCTTATTGCACTGATTTTATTATTACATGTTGTATGCATGTATCAAATTTCCATTGTGGGTCCCAAAAAGATACACACATATATATAGTTTTAATAAAATTTTAGAAAATATATTCCTACTTTTTTAAATTATTTACAGTGTCATTAAGTGGAATTCTTTTCTTAAACAATGTTTTGATTTTTGGATTATTCATTACTAATATATAAAAATACAGTTGATTTTTATATTGTACTCCTTTAATCTACAACCTTGCTAAAGTCATTTATTGTTCTTTTTTGCCATGGATTATTTAGGATTTTTATATAAGATAATGTCATCTATGAATACAAATAGTATTACTTCTTTCTTTAAAGTTCAAACATTTTGTAAGTTTGTTCTTATCGAATTGCCTTGGCTAGGATCTCCAGTATATAGTTGAATAAGAAGAGCAAATATCATTGAATGGTAGATTTATAAACTGCAGTAAGCATAATATTAGCTATGGGTGCTTCCTAAATGTCTTTTATCAAGTTTAGGACATTTCCTTCTAATGCTAGTGGTTGACTGTTTTTATCATGAAATGATATTGAATTTTGCTGAATAGTTTTATTGCATCTGAGATAATCACGTGGCTTTTGTTCTCTATTCTCAATTAATATGGTGCATTATACAGATTGATTTTCAGGTCCTAACTTTACATTCCTGGGATAAACCCCACTTGATCATAATACATAATGCTTTTTATATATCCCTGACTACCAGTTTGATTTTAGTAGTGAGCAAATATCCTGCACACTGTTTGGAATGCAGTGACAATGTGGTACTCACATATCATGACCCACAGATGGGATGACTGAAAATAGGCCACAAATACAGGTGGTATTTACCCAGGAAGTGTGCAACTTTCACTAAAATATAAAATTATAATTTTTAACATATGCCTCTAATGTTTGTGTGAGTCCTTGCTCCAGATGTTTGGAAAGATTTCCTTAGGCTTATCTCTCCAGATCTGTTTGTGCCCTTCAGCTATATCAAGGGAAAGGGGACTCTATAGAAGCACAAAATCTTAAAGAGGATGTGCACAAATGGAAACAAAGGCATTGCCTTAGCAAAACACTGTTTTACTTTTCTGAAATACTTTTAAATGTGATTATATTGTTTTACAGTTCAGAGGGAGAAAATATTAAACACGTCAACATATAAACCTAATTTGAAGGAAGAAGGCAGATTATTTATAAGTTCATCTTCTTTAAATCCTCCTTTTTGTTTGTTTTTGTTTTCTAAAATTTTCCCATGGCCCTTAAATTTCCTGTGTTTAGTAATCTGAAATGTTTTTCAGATAAAAGAATTCAGAGATTCCAGCTACTGAGCTGAAAAGAGTTTGAAAATGTCTACAAGTGTTAAAAATAGTGTTTTATGGAAAACAATCATTAGTATTAAATATGAGTTAAAGTCAATCAGAACCCCTTAGTTTTTTCTAATGAATGTCTCAGCTCTATAAGTAGTTAATAGGTCATATCTCAGGGTATTTAGTTCAGAATCCACAGTCCCTAAAAACACCTTAGACTCCAAATCTAAATTCCGGGGGCTAATCTTCTAAGAAACAGGTCATCAATTATATGCATATGAATAGAATTTCAGAGGAACTCCTATCTTCATCAGTAACAAAATTGGAAGAAATGAGCTCAATTCAACCCTACCTGCCCTAAATTCTTGTGTTTCTGTGTTCTGCTTTTTCACCAGGCAACCCTGTGTGAAGGCAGCTCTGTGCCGGTCTGCAGCACTGCATGGCTTTGCATTGCTTAAGGATAAACAGGTTGGAGTTGCATATGGTTAACATTTTTTGTTTGAGCTGGTGCAGGGAGAGGTTGTTTAGCATCTGCAGGTCTCACATGGTGTCACGGGCAGTAAAGGAATGACTGAAGTAGTTGCAGACAGCATGGAGTCTAGATTTCTCTCTTTCCCTAAGAAATAATGGATAATTAAATTAACATGGATTGGATGCAAAGCATGGGAACAGACATTAGAATAGAAACCCCCATCTCAACATGTGATCACCATATTTACCTGTATTATATGAGGCAATAAAAAACCAGAGGAGAAAGAGTAATCAAAACAAAACAGTAATAAAAACTTATATTTACATAATTTCTTTCTGCTCCAGGATTCCAAAGCATTTAATGAAAATCATAGGAAAATCTGTCATGCGACATGTGACTTTAACAGGCCAAAGAGCTTATTAGTCATTACAAAGTGGTCAAGGGAACAAAAGACACTTTAAGGAAAGGGGGTTTAAAAAGAGAGAAAGTCTTGTTTCAGGATTGCTGTATGATTATACATCAGAGTAATCTATTTCAAAACTACTCCCACTATAATTTGAAAGGGCTGAGGAACATTTAAAAGACCCAGATTGGCCACATTACCTCAACTTGGAAGGGTAAAATCCATGCTTACACAGGAAATTATCAAGTGCACACCTTATTTCCTTTCTGTTTCCCTTCATTGCTGCTTCCCAGTGTCAAGTTTGTCTTATAATATGCCCAATATTATTAGGTTTTCCAAACATCTTTCCTATACACGAGCTGAAATTTCTACTATGATTATGAAATCAGGCTGGCTTTGTTATGACTTTGAAAGATTTCTAAGGCACAGATGTTAGCTCCAGCTGTTTTCATTAGAGATCTGCAGACTAAGGTGGTCCTAGGTAGGCTGTTTTCTTACTGAAAAGCATTAGAGTGTGTTCTTCATCCCTCACATATTGAGAATCCCTACATAACAACAGATCCAAGAGATAAATTCTGCTTTAAGCAAACAGAATTTGTATAAAGATTAGACAGTCATAAAATGGCCTCTTCCCACAGAACATGAGGACTTTTGTAGCAAATATGCTATCTTTCAATTCAACTTGTATATGTAAGGAAGATTTTAGTTATTTCATATTAATACCATGACTGTAGTAGTCCCCTCTTTTCTTCAAAGAATATTTTCCAAGGCCTCTAGTGTATGCATGAAACTGTAAATACTCCCAATTCCTGCTTATATATTTATACTATGCTCTTACCTATACATCCATATCTATAATTAAGCTTACCTATTCATTGAAAGGAAGTGCTCTAAGGCATTTCTTTGCCAGATCCAATTTGCCAGCATAGAACTTTCGTGGTTTGGGGCCATTAGTAAGTAGAGTAAAGGTTCCTTGTACAGAAACAGTGTGATACAATTACAGTCATTCTGATAACTGAGATGGCTACTAAGTGAGTAACAGCCTGGTAGAGTACACAGCATGGATACATTGGACAAAGGGTTATATCATGTCCGAAGCGGACAGGCATGAGATTTCATCTCACTACTCAGAATGGCATGCAGTTTAAAACTTATGATTGTTCACTTCTGAAATTTTCTATTTAACATTTTCAGACTGCAGTTGACTGAAGGTAACCTGAAGTCATGAAAAGTGAAACCATGGATTTGAGAAGATGATTTCTCTCATTATAATGGATGCACAGGCTGAGTGTCTTCCGCGATGTCTTTAAACATATTACTTCATTAAAATTCTATAACATAATGAGAGAGGTATTACTTTTATTTCCACTTAAGGATAGCAAAACAGAAGTTTGGAGTGGTTATCAGCTGATGTCATATTTGCAAAGTGACATTGATTCTAGAATGAAGTCACAATGAAACCATTCTTCAGTTTTACTTTCTTTTGGATTCTTACTTCTAAGTAATAAATCCAAGAAACAAGAGATAAAAGTGTCAATTATCAGTTTCATTGAAAATCGACTACCACGAAGCCAGTTATTGATACATTATCTTTATCAATTTATATAACAAAGATCATATTTTCCTTGTTAAAGTGGAGCTAACAGCTTTTTTCAATGATGATTGCATTACAAAAATGAAGCACTTTTGAAAGTTTTTAAGGTCTACTTGACGTGACCTTGTGAGGTAAAATATAATACATGCTGTTGTCTACTTGTTAGCCTTTACACAGCATTTTGTCACTCTGCATATTCTGAGCTTCGGTTTCCCTTGTAAAACCTTCCACCACTAATATTCAATGATTCCATCATTCTAAATCACAACAATTTTTGCATGCATGCTTTTCTTTATAATCATTCTCCTTTTTATGTCTTCCAGAATGTGACAGATTATATTGACCAATATTTTTCAAATAGTCTTACACACATCGGACACTCAGTTTAGCAAGCTTGACTCCAACAAACTTTCATGGGTCAACCTGTTATAAAATAGAGCATTCCAGAGAGGCAGATAAACACTCTCATCTGCTACAACTTCCCAAAACATTCCTCTTAAATGATGGTTTATGCTAAGTGACTAGAAAACATTTCCATCTTCCTTAAGGTCAAGCCTTTAACAGTTGTATACACAGGCAGTAAAAACTGCAGAGAACTGTGTTCATATAGTTTATAAAGCAGAAGTTTAAAAAGTCACAGAGAATGAAATATTTTTCACAACACCCAAGAATCATAGTTAATATTTCTGGAGCATTTTCCTTGTCCAACACTTTATAGACAACAATTCATTTAAAGTAAATGTATTTCTAATATATACAACAATCATGCCTAAGATTCTTTGGCATTTTCTAATTTAAAACTCACAACTACCCCATGAAGTAAACATTCTATTCAAGAAAGTATTACTTAGAATCTTTACATTTTATTTGAATTGCAATGTGCAAAGTTTTTCCCATTAATAGCGAAGACTGTAGCTTTTCTGTCCCACATCTAGGCTTACCTCTTTCCTTTACTAAAAACTCTAATTGTGCTGATTGTCAAGTGCCTATCTAAACACTTACATTTCAGCCTCTCTTGTAGAAAGAAGTGGCCCTGTTGCCCTCACCTGGCCAATAATGTATGAACAAATTTTTCCATAGCAATTCTGGGTAAGCTTTTTTAAATAGGAGAGCTCTAGGAGACTTAGTACCTTTGCTATTTTGACCTTTATCCATCTCCTCCTTCCTGCCTAAGGACTGAAGTTCCAATGATCATTTTTCTTCTTTTTCTTGGTGCTAGGGTTGGAATCAGGGCGTCACACATGTAAGCAAGCACTCTGCCACTGTGCTGCACTCTCGGCCCCTGCTACAATCTAAAGTATAACAGTGACGTCTACTCCATAAGAAGTGCAGAGTAACAGTTTGGAAGTCTTAGTCCTTGACAATATGTGAAGGGCCTCTTATCAGCACAGGTCCACTACCTCTCATCATATGAAAATAATAAACCCATACTTGTTGAAGTCACTATTTATTGGCTCTTTAAAATTTATTTATTGGTTTTTCTGTTTGTACAATAAAACTAATCCTGACTAGAGTATAACATCAAACTTTAGACCTCCTCTTTGCAGAAGAGAAGAAAAGGGGCACTTGTAAAGGGGTACATGATAAAAGTCAATCATGATGAAGTACAACAGTAATCTTCCAACTTCCTGAGAAGGCATAATGAGGAGGGCTTCATACAACTATCAACTACCATTCAAATATCCAAATCCCACAAAACTCACAAAGGCCCACCCTTCCCTCCAATATTGCCCAAAGCATAGCCAACATTGACCTCATTCCTGCCCAAGGGTCTACAACATAGAATGTCACTACCAGACCTCTTAATACTTGCTTATATTTTCTTTATCGCATGGTGCTTTTCTTGTATTATTCAACTGATTTATGTGGTTCCCCTCACTTTTATAGAACAATAACTGAAGCTCTTTGCAAATAGAAACTGTGTGTTTTCATGTTCTGCACAAATAGACCATAAACTCCTATATACTCTAACATATTTGTCATCAAAATAAACATAGGTCCTACCTTAACTTTTGATTATCAAATGGAGGTATAGTTTAGTAGTTTCCTTTAAAATTATAGCCTAAGTACTTGTGTATGGCAGCCTAATGATTCCTATTCCCTAATAAGCACAGTTCTAGCTACAGGATATAGTCAATAAATACTTGAATGCAAAATTAAATTTAATTATATCATTTCAATTTTATACCCAGTTGTTCTTCTGTTATTTTCAAAATGCAAACTCTGAGTCTCTTATGTCATTTTTAAATGCTCTAATTTCCTCATCTGTAAACTAGAAGTTTTAATTATAAACCAAAATAATACTAGTGAAGTAAAATGAAATATTAATCATAAAGCATATACAATAGTAGATACCCAGTAATTGCTGCTATTATTAATATCATTATTTTTTTCTCTGAACTCTTCTACTTGGTCTTAAGTGATATATTCATCTTTGTCCATTAAAATTAAAAAGTTGAGATGATACACTGAAATTAGAACATAGTCCCTATTATAATGTGATAGTTAGATCTTTGAAAAATAAGAAAGTTGCATACTACTTAATAATCCACAATTTCCATCCACACTATTACTAGCAGACATCAAAGGTTAATTAATAAAATTTGTTAGCAGATTTTAAAGAAGCACAAATCATTCATGTACCATTTTTATGTATTTCAATAGAAACAGAGCACCTACCACACACATCTCAGGCATTGAAGACCAAGACTGGTGATTAGCCAGAGAGGATGTTTAAGGGGTATAGACAGTGCGAAGAAGCAGCTCGGGACGGATTTCACCATGACCCAATCATACCACTCTGTACCTCTGGCTAGCAATGGGCCCCTCCTCTGTTTCCAGGTTGTGCTTTTGAGAAGTTAGGTCCTCAGATTCGTTTGAATGGAACTCAGAAACGTTGGAGCCAGGAAGATGAAACTAAGAAGAAGGCAGGTGGCAACTGATGGACAGAATCACAAATTGAGCATGGGTACATGGTGCTCACCGGGCTGGCACTGCCTTCCTTCTCACTTCCTGTCCAGGGGTAGCTGATGACAGATCTCTGGACACGGCTTCCTGTCAGGAAAGGAGAGCCGTCTGTCTCTCCCTCTTTAATTTTCCTAATCCATACTTATGTCCTTCTAAATAATGCAAATGTAAATATCACAAAAGTACTGGAAACTGTCCTTAAGATGAAAATACATATAGTATTAGGGTAAAAATATGTTGATAATTGTAAATGTCAAAATAAGAAGCACTTCACAGAAAGAGATGACCATATAGTTTTGAATTCTTAAAACAAATGAAATGATTTGAAGAGTACAAAAACTACAACAAATATAACATTAAAGTTTTACTTTAATATATGGAGGGCTCTTACGAATGAGCAAAGAACATAAATAGGCAATAAACATAAACACATACACATAGAGACAGATGAAGAGAATGTTTTAAGTTTAATTTTTCTGGTATTAAATTAAATGCTGATTGAATCAATGTGCTTTTGCCTACCAAAAATTTTTACCTTTCAAAAAGGTAATATTAAGATATAATAAAGAAAAAGTAATGCAGGAAACATCAATACTGTTGCTGAAAGTATAAATTAGTATAATTATACTGGATGAAATTTTGGAAAACTGTATCTATTTTAGTAATCTTAAAATTCCAGTCAAGTTCAAATAAACACTAATAAAATGATTATAAATGTGCCAAAGATTTAGCTATCAAAGTTGTTTATCATAGGCTTATTTTAAGTGCCCCAAAACATAGAGATAGCCCAAACTCAGCAATAGGGAATTGGTTAAATAAATTGTGTATATCTATATAAGGGAAATTATAAATCCATTGCAAATGATGTTGAAAAAGAATATCTAGGGAGACAGAAAAATTTTTTGTGTTATATTGTAGGCAAAGGTTACAGAACAGTTTGTATGGTGTAATTAATTATTGTGATATTTGCAAATGAGAATATGCAGGGAAATAAAGATTATATATCACAACAGTCGTTTTTTCTGGTTGATGATACTGCAGTAGTTCTTATTTTCTCTTTACTCCGTATCTAATTGTATAAATCTTCTACAACAAACATCATTTCTACCATAAAAGATTATTATTTCAAAATATTGAAGTTAATGGCAAATAATTAGGTAATCGAGTAGTCAAGTAATGAATTTTGATTTAATATGAAAAATTTGGTTTGAAAAATGTAAGAAGGGGATATTCAGAGCATTTAAATCCTAATGTGAGAATAAGGGAGGCAATTATGTAACGGAAAGAATGAACTCAAACAAAGCAAGTATGCAGAAGAAGACAAGCTGAGATTTGAAACTGATACAGAGAAAAACAGATGATAATTTGACCATTAGAAGAAAGGAGAGGAGCAAGCTCCTAGAGGGTGTGAGTATTATAAAAGAACTTCCCTTCATACAAAATAATAATGTGTTTTTATTTAGTGCAAATGGGATAATGGCCAAATTACTCTAAAATGCAAACATCTTAAAAAGGAGCTAGTAGAGCACTAGGAGCAGTTAATTGATCTCCAGCATGCCTGGGATTTTCAGGCTGGTGTTAAGTTTAACAATCTTGAAAGGTGTTTTGGAGTTCAAATGCAAAATAAGTCCCTCCCTCGGAGGGAATTCTGTGAATTAGTTGGAGACACAGGCATTTACAGCTCACAGGTTTCCTCATTTGCTAGAGGGTATCGTCATCTTTATAGTTCTATATATAAAATAGGCGAGTGTCCCGGGTCATGCCTCCTCCCATGAAAAATTGATCATGCGCTGGAGAGTGAGGTCAAGCCCAGGAACGTCTTAAACGGAAAGAAATAAGGAATATATAAATGAGCACAAAAGCACATCCATTTAAAAAACTGATTCCTATCCCTAATCATAAAAGACTTCTCCTAGGGGTGGAATTGGTGTTTCTAAGGATTACTCATAAACACTCCTAGAATTTTCCTATGCTTCCGGAAAGCCACTATAGAGAAATTTCCACCACACTGGCACTCATACTTGCTAGCACACAGATGCATAGAATGCTACAGTGATAAGCTAAAATCTAGACAGTTTGTTTTGTGGTTAATGAAACCAGGTTACCTTGAGAAGCAGATAGTGCTAGTGAACTATGAAATTAAGAGCAAAGTTGAGATATCAGTATCTACCTTGAAAAGTTATATAAGAGATAAAAGTAAATACTATACATGAATCCCTGGTCCACCATAAATAATAGCTATCATTATGACAAGATTTGGGGAAGTTATTTTTTAGGGCAAAGTTCGAGAGGGCTTGTTTAACTAGCAATATTTCATTGACAATTTCTTATCTGAAATGTCACAAAACCAGAAACAGAAGGCACTATTTATAACAAAATTTGAAACTTATTCCAAATTTGTATTTTCATCAATTATTTTGAGTTTTTTGGCTACACTTACATTTTTAATTGTTAGTACATTTACACCATTTTAGACAATTCTATGTGATGTAAGCAAGCATGTCTATATTAATATCAATATACTGGTGAGAATGTTTTCCTGCTCACAATAATTTTTTAAAATTCTAGAGATCTGGACCCTAAACAGTAAAGAATAAAACAACTGTTATGATACCATTAAGCTAATCGACCTTTCAGGATTATTCATTTTCTTTTCTTCTTACCTCCAAAGAGTAGTTTTGCATTATTCATATAAATAGAGATAAAACTTTTCATATATAATAATTGTCCAAGGAAATCTCTTATTTAGGCTTATTTTAGCTTGTCTCCATGCAAATGGTATTATCATTATTATCCAGCTTCCAAAAATTCTGGCTTTTTTATTATAAATGAACTTGACTTCTGGCTTTCTTAGCCTGTTCCACTAACATAGCTGTTAGATTAAAGATATCAAAGATTTTTACCAGTGGGATTTTTGCTATGCAATAAGAAAATATAAGTAATTATCTAAAACAAGGCCATCTAATTATATCAGGGGGTTCTGATAACAGCATAAACCATGAAAGTGGAACCTAAGTGCTTTATTATCTGAATCATAAAACAGAAATACAGTCTATTACTGCATTATTGCAAATTCTTTATTTTACAATACAGAATTAAGAGTGCTTTCATAATTGTCATTTTTATACTCAATATATTCCTGTTAATTTTTCATATTGATATTAAAATTATTTCATAACATTGTGACATTTTACTAATGGACTTCTTTTGTGCATACACTATAGTTTATACATAAAAAATGTTAGAGTTGAGGTGTCTGATATAGTCATTAATTTTCCCATGTTATACACCAATTAAGCATGTATCATATCAGGAAAAAAATATATAGGGCCATATGCACATAATTCATACCCATACCTAATGATAGCCTCATAAACTATTTTCCCACCGCTGAAGCACACATATGTTTAACTTTGAAATGCATTGCCAGAAGAATGTCTTTGAAAAAAATCTTACTGCAGATGAAGTCTCATCAATTGCTGCTTTTTTTCCACTGTATACTTTATGAATTGCCTCATCATAATTAACTCCAACCACTGGAATTAATTACTCCAAATGATTTGGAAATTGGTCTTCTCAATTCCTCTGAAATTTGATGAGATCATCCCACAAAGCAGGGCATGGGATATGAATAAAGTAAAAACTGTCTTTGAAAAACTGCACACATTTTAGTGTTTTGTTTTGTATTTGGTACTGGTGAATGAACTCAAGGCCTTTGTGCCAAGCTACAGTCTTTTTTTTTTTCTTTTAATTTTGAAACAAGCTTTTGCGACCTTGACCAAACAAGGTTTTGCTAAGTTGTCCAAACTGGCCTTGAACTTATTCACAGTCCTCCCACCTCAACCTCCCAGAGTGCTGGTATTACAGCCATTGTGTTTTGTTTTGATTTTTAGAGACAGAGAAGTAATACAGAAAGAGGAAGACAATATGGACACATTTCATTCCTTTTCAGTTTCAGAAAATTGCAGACATTTAGAACTGAAAGAGATCACAGTGAATAGCTAGTTTAATCCCCTCAACTCAAACATGTAGAAAATATGAGCCAAGTAGCCATAGTCATACACAGTCCGAAACTGGGCCCTGCCTCCATAATGCAGTGTTCTTCAGAACCGGCCAACATCAATGTCCTGGCCTCATGATCCTAAATGCATGGCTAGGTTCTGCTCAATAGTAAAATAAGAAAAGATACTGGGCCTTACAAGACTTCTAAGGCTTTGTCATACTGAACCACACCTGGGCACTAAGGAGTTGAGAATGACGAGGCGTCATTGACAACCACACAACGTAAGAAAACCCCAATGTGCTCATTTAAGGAAGATTTTGGCTTGGGGAGACCTATCCCAAATTTATCCCAATTGTTTTCACCATCAGTCTTACATCCCTAAATCTGTCACAGTTGGAGAATAAGCATTTATCTTTGGGTCAATTCTATTCTGTACCAGAGGACTTATAGGGAAAATTGAAAAATAGTTGCAAACTTTTGGCAGTTTTTTGGTCGTTAGAGGAAAATTCATATTTTACCTGATGTGTATTTATGATGTCAATTTTTCTAACAATGTTAACATTCTTTCAAAAAAATTGCTAAATTCTTTCTCAGGAAGTCTGTGTGATTAAATCAGAGCAGGAAGCATAACAGGGGTCAGGAACAAGAAATGTCCCAGAGTATGACATACTCTTATGAAAAACAAAAGGTTGCAAATGAGAGAAATGTGAATAAATAAAAATGGTAAAAGAAGCCTAAGTAATACCTTTCTGTGTATTTTAGGGATGTTTTGATATAGCTGATAGGGTACATCAGATAAATCTTCTCAAGGGCTGGTGCCAAGAAAGAGCTAGAAGTGCACAACATTAACTGAGAGTAGAAAACATAAAAGAAAAGGGGAGTTCACACTTTATAATCCCAGTACTCCTGAGGATGAGGCAGAAGGACTGCAGGCTCTAGCCCAACCAAGGCAACTTAGCAATGTAGCAAGACCCTGCCTCAAAATTTAAAAAATTAAATAAAAAGAGTTGGGGATATAGCTCAATCCAAACGCAGTTCAATCTATACTAACACACACACACACATTCACACACACACACACACACACACACACACAGACGGAAAGGGGAAAGGGAAACAGAACAGTCAGACCATCAGGTCTGGCACCAGTGAAGATGTGAGGGAAGGAAGGAGGATTGGTGGGGGAAAAGCTTCAAACTATACAGCTTTGGGGAAGCCACGACCAGCTCAGCAAGGAGCTGTAGCACCAACAAGGCCCAAGTAGGAACCATCTTGTGTCCAGCAATTGCAAAACCTGCCCAAGAATTGACTGGGGGCTCCCTGAAAGTGCTTGGCATCTGCTCAAATGCTGAGGGAGATCCCAAAGTCACCTTACCCAGGAGTGTCCATGTGTGACCAGTAATAGGTCCCCTGTGGAGGGATCACTGAGTATTTTGCCACCCTGACTACAACTTGGTTCTCTTCCGGTGCAGCCACAGGAGCTGATATTTAGGGCAATCCATGAGATCAGCTAACCTGTGTGGCCAAATTTGAGTTAGGTGCAGACTTTTTCCAAGTGGCTAACCTGGCTACTTTCATAAAGACATTCCTTAACTGGGAAATTTACACTTCCTATCAAGTTAAAAACCTATCATAAGCACTTTGAAAACCCTCTCAGTTTATGACCTGGTCATCCTTCAGGATGCCCCACACCCCCAGTGCCAAAGTACAAAATTAAAGTAACTTTGTGTTTTAGAAAACAACTAAACCTTGACAAATTCCCTTCTTATTCCAGAAAATGAATTTCCTCTCCTGAGTATCCATAGGACATTTACTCAACCTTGATTCTTCTCATTGATTTTGTCTCCCCACAGAAAAGCAACTTCATTTTTTGTCCTGCTGATTTGTTTTAATCAAATTGCTCAGTGATATAAAACAAAATAAAGGAAGATGAGTTTTGCTTGTTTATTCCAGATGTGTTTTAAGCAGTTTTGATTTCTGCTCCCCTCTTCCTGGACATGGGTCTCTGTGTGTCACATCCATGGCTGCTGGTCATCCAGTCTCTCACTGCACAGGCTACACAGGCCAGTTTTGGAGCTGGCCCAACTCCCAGGTCCCTGCCTCTAAATCGCAGCAGGTACTTTGTGTTTAGGGCAAACTAACTCAGAACAACTTTCTCCTCCTGATCAAAAATAAAAATTAGTGTTATTTTACACAATTTTGAGCTACATATGCAGTGCATTCATCTAAAAGTGAAGGATGATGTATTTCCCTAAATTCCAAAATCATATATTCAACTATCTGCTGCACACACCCATTTTGTGGAAGATTAGTCAGAAAAGGAAACTTGAACTTAATATACCCAAATCAAACTTTTGATTTTCCCTCCCAAATGTTCTTTTCCTCAGAGCTTTCCTGCTTGGTAAATGATAACTCCAACATCTGATTGCTTTGACCAAAAGCCTTGGATATGTCCTTAATACCTCTCTTTCCTACCTTTGTGTCCCATTCATGAATGGCATTCCTCACTTCTCCCTAGAGCATTTCTAACCCTTTCTGCTGTTAGAACTCAAGTCCAGATTGCCAAAGTCTCTGTCCTGGGTTGTCTCAATAGCTTTCTAACTGGTTTCCCTGACACTGCTTGCTACCTCTTCAGTCTATTTTTCATTGAGCTACCAATATGCTCTTTTTAAAGCATAGGATGTATTATCTCACTCTCTTTATCAAAACTCTCCAAGAAATGTCTCCTATTTTAGGATGAATCTGAAATACTGGGCTTTACATGATCTTTCTCCTGGACACTGCTCTGACCACATATCAGGCCACTCACCATCTCCCACACTCCACTCCAGTCTTAGCAATTCCTGATTCTTTGAGAAAATTAAGCACACCCTTATCTTTTTGCATTTACTATTGCTTCTTCTGAGAAAATTGTTCACCCCATTGTTCTTGGGACATGGACACTTTCTGGAAGAGAGGCAAGAACATGAAGGAAAGTCAGAGGAATCTCAGAGGCTTAGATCCTTAGCCAACCGCTCAGTGCACATGGAACATGAATTTGGGGCTTGAATCAATTTTCCCTAAGCCTCAGAAGCACAAAGAAATTTCATTTGGAAGCTGGCCTATCCCAAAATGTGGTAAACAAATCTCCCAATGTCTGTACCACAAAGAAAAGATTCACCAATGACTATCCTAAATCAGGTGCTGTTTTCCACTTATTCTGTTGTATTTAATGAAAATATAAAAAATTTTCACAACAAAATAATAGTTAATACACTGTGTATCATTATTTTCAAAGTAGTTATTCTGAGTACAAGATATAGACCAAAAGGATTCCTACCAGAAGAAAACAGGTTATACAAGTTATTCTTTTAATTATCCACAACACTACTATGGGATATAAATGATTATTATCTTTACCATGGCACATATAAAGAAAAGGATATCTCATGTCATATGGTAGGATAACACACAGAAACAAGATTCAGCTATAGGTCAAACCAGCTGAAAACCTCATGTTCTTTTTGTGTCCCATGCAGGCTCACAGTGAAATAAAGTAGATATTTAATGTGCATGGGAACATTTATTCATCTTGTATAATCCCCACTTCTCCCCTCCCTGATCATTACATTCTATGTAACTACCCTCTCGTACTTCCAATCTCTGGTGAAATTCTGACCTGCAGCTCCAAACCACTCAAATGATCACCTTGCTTTCCTCCAACCACCATCCACTTCCCAATCTCAAGTAACAGTCAGACTCTCTCCCCATGGTTGATGCCTCTATTCTAGGATTTCCATACCTTTCACTATTAGCCATATATATATAACTCCAGCCCATCAGTTCTAATCTCCTTGAGGTTAGAACCATATTTTTATCATATTTTACCCCTTGACACATAAAACAATGTCTTAACTTGTTAGATACTCAATAACATTGTCGGAGCAGAATGCAATTGAATTTTAAAATACTATGACAAAGTATTAATTTGCTAATCATGGTAATAACAGTTAGCTTTTATTGACCACTTGCTAGGTGCCAGTGCTTGCTCATCTTTTACGTGATATACCCCAATTATTCCTCATAATAACTCTGTGACCTGAGTAATGTTATTATTCACATTTAGCATAGAATAAAATTGAACAACAGAGAGGTTAATTAACTTTACTGGTGGCCTCAGAGATTTGAAATGGCACTGCTAAGATTGAATCTAAGAAGTTTGCATTCAGAAGCCCACGACTGAACCACAGCCCTATTCAAAATTGAATTTTGTGACTTCAGTAACTACTCTGATGATTGCCTCTTTTATTCCCATCCTACCTACAGCTGCTCCATGTCATGGTATATTGTCTGTGCACTTGCCCATATGTTTCCAGGGCAGAGTCCTGAGACCAGAGAGATTCATTTATCCAGAGGTGGCTATCCTATCTGTGGAGACTGGTTGGAGGTGCTATGTCCACAGCAAATGACAGAATTTGGGAATTCCCTGTTTAGGTCTTCCCTCTGAAAGAATATCACTGTCAACTAGAAATCAGTATACCTAGATTTACTCAGCCTAAAAATGAATAACCCACAATATTGTAATGCTGAAGAGGTGTGGAGACACAGGAGACCAGTTAATGCCTTGTAGTGATCATGGTTTTGACCTGCAGTAATCATCAGGCCTGACAAACATGATGGACACAGCTATTAAACCACGGATGTAGGACCAGAACCAGGGTGTGCAATGGCCACTCAGCCTTCAAATCACCTGCTGGACAGCAGACTTCACTGCTGCCTAAGACAGTAGGCTCTTCACATCCCGTATCATGGAGAAGATTCAAATTTTAAAAGTTTACTAAAAAGCAAGACTGATCTGAACATTTAAACCAGCTTTTTATTTATTTTTTTTACCATGTGGATGTTTATTTTTCCTTGTTTTAAAAAAGGAAATCTTTTTTCTCAATGAAAATAATTAGACAAAAATCTAAAAATTGTGGGAGATAGATATGTGCTCGGCTTACAGGTGAAAATTAATTTTTTCATCTCAGATGTACAAGATGGATTTCAGTATTGATTCTAGAATGTCTTGTGCAGTCCCTAAGAGCATCATCATCATTACAGGGAGGGAGATAATACATCTCAGATTCTTCAGCTCATTGACAATGTTGAGCTTTTGTCACTAACATTCCTTTCCACTAAGAGGGAACAGGATTTACACTCAGAAGCACATGCACACACACACTTAATGGAGAAAATGGGAGGAAGCAAACCAATGATTTGTTTGTCACTTGATAAGGAGCAAAGGGGAGGATTGGTATTGTTTAATTTGAGTCAAGTAGCAGAAAGTCTGAATTTCAGTGCAGCTCATTTGGTTTTATTACCAAATACACTTCGAAATTATTAGAACTCTCTCTTTTTATCCATGCCTGCTGCTGCCCTGCTTTTGGTCATTAGATGATTTGATGTGACATCCACCGCACAAAAGGTTGCTCCTTCTGCTCGGTCTATCAGGGCTGGTATGAGAAAAAGAGGAAGAAAAATTGCACAGCTGGTAGTACAGTGAACCCAAAAATATACGGAAATGTACCAGAGGGAATAGTCATCAACACGAAGTGAACAAGCACCCAGACTATTGATTACATGCTGCTCACAGAACACCAGGCGTTTTTGCCAACTCCTCTCCACTCATACACTGAGCTGCAGACAGCATGTTGTACCTTGCATCATCAGTTTTGATGAATAATGCGCTGATAAGCATTGCGCCAGTATTCCAGGGGAGCTGGGAAGCCAGATGTCATGTGGACCTCCAATAGTTTGAACCCTGGGTCTCTGACAGACACTGATAAAAATCCGACACAAGCGTTGCAGAGTGGGCAAGGCCACTGTGAGACTCTGGTTGATTTTATGACATTCTGGAAAAAAAGAATGGAAATCAGCTTTGTCACCAGCAGGAGTGAGGGGACTTTGCTTAAATAGAATGTATAAATTTCTCAGTGATGATGTCTAGGTGAACTTTAATCTAAGACTTGTCTGGAAAGCTCACACTGACACAAAAAGAAAGAGCTTTTGAGGAGGAACCATATTTCGAGGGCTCAAATCCACATGGCTCCAAACGAGAATGGTGACAAACAGATGGAACACACTCCCTTCATGATGGAATCCTGAAAGTGGTGGTGATGGATTTGAGCATCGCCTTGCCGGGAGGGTGCATAAGAGCCTGTTCCCGCCCCCATCCCCTGCACTAGACGCTTGGAGTGTTTCAGCAGGAACGCTGCACAGATCACGTTTAATTCCATCATTACAGGTGAATGTTCAGAAGGACCAATTAGACACAAAGTTTCCCCCACTCAGTAACTGCAGACCTACCCCACGTTGTTTTATGAGTGGAACCTGGAGTTGGAGCAACAATTGTCTTTGCTCTATTTAATTCTTCATCTAGACAACAGATCTTTCTGACCCTAAATTCAACAATGGTCTCTGGCTCCAGCCTCAATTGCAGTCTCCTCTCCTTCTTCGCTCCCCTCCTGCCCCTGCTGTCCTCTGCCATCTTGTTTCCTCACTGCTGGGCCTCCATCTACCCCTCTGTCACACTCTGATCTGGCAGGCTCACCTCTGCCACAGTGTTCACAGCCTCTGTGCCCAAGCTGTCTGTCTCAAACCCGGAGCTCTGGCGAATAGGAGGTTTAAGACAAAATCATCATGAAGCTCAAACCACAACTCCCAAGCTGCCTCACTTGGACATGAATCATGATGAACAACGGCCAGCGTGGAGGTGGCCACTTTCCTCCCATAGTGAGCCGCTACATTTGACAGGGTCACTGGGACAGCTGAGAGCAGGGAGCGCCCTGTGTTACCACTACCTGGAGTGCAGGCAAAAAAACCTTCCAGCATGGGTGGAGATTCATAAACATCCTTATTAAAACAGTCACTTTGTTCTCATTTGGAACAGCAACACAATAGGCAGACCTCAGATGATGTCAAAATAGTTTTCAAATCCTCAAAATAGCCTGAGAAATATAATATAAATAATTACATGTATAAAACCATGATATAAAAGCATATGTACTCACTTATATACTATACATACTATATATAAGTGATATATAGATATATATAACAGAAAGATAGATAGATAGATAGATAGATAGATAGATAGATAGATAGATATAGATGTATCGAATATCATTTTACAACAGATTTTCTTCCACTATGCGATGCTTTCCAGTTGGACGTAGGCTCACCTGCACTGCTGTTTGTGTTTCACTTCATTTTTTGACTTGTAGTTACAAAGTTTCAAACACAGAAGAGTAGAAAAATTGCATACTAAACACGCAAGTGATCCTAAATTTTCACAATTAATTTTGGCATATTTGTTTCACCCTTTAAGGGAGGGGTAGTTAAAATTGCAAAATAATTTACAAGTAGCTTATTTCACCCCCCAAAATGTCAATAAGGACCTCTTTCACAAGAGGACTTTTTCATGGCCCAATATCTTTATTGCTCCTAACAATTTACAGTCTTTTAGCATCACCTAATATCCTATCTACATTCAAGTTTCCTACAGTATTCCTCAAAATATATAGCCAGTTAATTCAAACCTGAATACAGTTAAGTAGCACACATTGTATTTTCTTTCCTCATTTCGAGCTACTGTTTGTTACTGAGCTGCCTTATTACCTTGCATTTAGCTGAGGAAACAAAAGAGAGGCCCTGTCAACCAGGAATGGCCGGCACTTACAGCCTTGGCCCGGTGCTGTTTGCAGGTGGCCTACAGCTTAGAGCTAAGTGAGGGATATTCTTTGGGTGCTCATAAATAATTTCACAGAACACCAACGTCAGATAAGGTCATTCAGACAAAACAAGGCTATTTCACAGTTGTGTTTAAACATGGACAAAAATCAAGGTTCCTGTGCCACTCACAAAATACCACACATTTACTTCTGTCCATTAATATCAATGACAGCTGTTTCTTTACCATTGAGGCCTCATCCTGACTCAAACCTGACTTCATTATAGATAAGATTAATTGAGATAGCCAATCATAGGATTACTTCTGCCTTCCAACAAAATCCAATCTAGAATAAACCCCTTTTCCTTAGATACTTCTCCAAATCACTGAGTCAAAGTCCCAATCCTATAAGAAGCTCTAACATTCTTCTATTAGGACACTCATGGTTCCCTATGATGTGCACCCTCCTCACTGCAATGGGTAATAAACCCCAAATTCAACTACAGGTGTGTTCCTGGCAGGCTTTGCCTGGACGGAATTGACATAGCAATTGTAATCATTGTTATCTTCTTCAGGGCAGTTACACACCTAGATTAGAGTTCTGACTCTTTGACAGTGTTTTGATGTTGTGTTAGTTTTTCTTCTAGGGAGTCAGTGTACACAGCGTAAGTGTCTGGCTGAAGTGGCCACTCTAGGAAAGCACCTCTTTTGACCAAGGCTTACCTCCTCAGCTACACTGATTGGTGTGTTGACTGAAATCCAGAGCTGATATCGGCCTTCCAGCCCTAGTTCTGCCTCATTGTTCTGGAGCCTAGGGTTGTTCATCCATGCTATCAAAAATCATATTAACTCACTAACGAAGCACAATTTTTAATTTATGAGAAGGTATACTGCCAAGGAAAACTTCTATGTCAATAGGTTAAATAGCATATGTTTTCACTATAGACAAACTATACAGGAAATCAAATTATGAAAGATTCAGAATAGAATCCAAATAAAGAGATGGATATGATTCAGATGTTTAATAGCATTGATTTAGATAGGGTGTTGTAGCACAGTAATCTGTGAAAAGACAAAATAACTACTTACTGAAGAGTACCATTCTCACAGAAAAGGCTTAGCATACCCTAACTAAAATTGACTTTTTTTTGTACTTCTATTGCTTCAAAGTCATTTTTTTCTGATTTTCAGGTTCTTTCTTACGCAACAAACCAATTTGGAAACATATGAACAACCAAGAAACTTGAAGGTATTTCAGCTCCATACTACTAGTTTGTATTGTCTTGTTGGATTGTCAAGCTTAACTGCAAACCTATATGTCTAAAATCCAACACAAGGGTCAATACCATTTCCCCTGCTATTCTCTGTTAAATTGTACTTTCCAGAAATTCTTTTCTCTAAAAACATGTTCAAATGCTTCAAAGTCTATATATCAGGTATCAATCTTAGTAACATTGAGAGTTTAGTGCAGGAAATTAACAGTAAAAGGAAGGAAGAGTAAAAAGTTTTAATACAACCAAGTGTAAGGCTCAATATGGCTCAATTTGTATGGAAAATACACAATTTACCCTAATGGCCTAGAAAATATATATAATTGGAATGTGTTGATATTAGCGGACAAAGAATATTTGTTTAGATTTGAGATATAATTGTGGAAAAATACTTTTCTTGGATATATATTTTATTCTGAAATGAACAATTAAACATTTCTATAGGGCATCAAACATTTGTTATTACAGCTAAAATATTATCATTTTTGCAAATGCAAGTGACTTTCAATACCTGGTGTCTCAAGCGAACTATTATCTGGCTCCCTTTTCTGCTTACGTCAACTGCTCTTCTTGCAGGGTTAAAATGCTTCTTCTTTTTGTTTCAAAGCAGATTTCCCAGAGAACATTCTCGGTTCCCAGAGCCTCTTGGTTTCCATGATAGCCTGGGCAGCTCCCCCCACCACCTTTCACCTGGCTCTAAGTCTCTAAGACTTGCTCAGACTGGCTCTAACCTACCCTGACACCAAGCGTTCAAATACGTCTATCACTATCATTCTCTCTGCTTTTATTTCTCCAAGTTTTCTAGAAATACAAGGTTTACGAACAAGTTACCAGTTCCTCCCTATATTTTACACCCATTTCTTAATATTCAAACTTAAGTACAATCTCTTTAAATTTGCAGTATGAATTTTGTAAATGCTGCTTCCTGGAGAGTTGGATCAGGAATCATGCAAAAGTGGTGCGAAAAAACGATCCTGCACTGACAATGAACTGACAGTGGTAGGAGTTAGCAGTCATTAGTGCATCATTGTCCAGGAGAGTGAGCAAAGATAAAGATAAGATCACCCCAGCAAATGACAGGGCCATGCAGAAGGCTCTGAAATATGCACCAGAGTGCCGATAGGAAGCACACCAGGATTCCCTGCCAAGAAGGTCCCATTCAGGGGACCACATAGGTTTCATAACCTGTGCATCACTATTGTAGTGTGACTCTCAGAGTGGTAGCGCTTTCCCTTTTTCTAATTTCTTTGCTGTATGCAAAGTATTGAGTCTATGTAGTTAAACTCTATCTTTTTGGAGTCGTTCTGCAATCCTGGTGCTCAAGAAGTGAAGAATTTATAAAAATGTTAAATGTTAAGTTCTTAGTTTCTGTCCCTCACTCCTCCTCTGTCCTGTTTACCCACAACATTCACGATTCCATTCACAGTGCAGAATGTGAGCACTATTTCATTCTCAGGGACAGTCCTTCTCTGCCATGGGTACCACAGCGGCAATAATTCCAGCAGGACTTGTTTAAAACAACAGTATGTCTTGCGAGACAGGAGTTTTGCAGAGAGCTCTCGAAGGGTACAAAAGGCTCCCCCCACATTCTCTCTTCACATTCTCTCTATAATCATTTTTGTTGTTATACTTGGGTGTCTCAAAAAGTTCCACTTATTCCAGAAGTAGAATTTCAATGGTTTTTGTTTTCTGTTCTTTTTTGGTTTTGTTTTGTTGGTTTTTTTTCAGTGCTGGGGATGAAACTCAGGGCCTTCTACATGCTACACAAACACGTACCACTGAGCTACATTTCCAGCAATTTTTATCGTTTTTCTGTTTTGTTTTGTTTTTTTTGAGACAAGTTCTCCCTAAATTGCTCATGCTAGCCTCAAAAACTGGCAATCCTTCTACTTCAATTTCACAAAGAGTTAGGATTGCAGCAGTGCTCCACAATGCTTAGGTAATTTGTGGAATAGTTTTGAAAGCTGAATGCAAACCTATTGATAACTGAAACCAATGCTAGGGACACTAACATTTTCTGGTCAAATTTTTAGGGAAATGCATAGAATTTAATTTCATAATAACACAGACATTACTTAAAGCTTTTCATATTTTGAAATAATAGATTCTTTTTAATAATCATCTTCCTTTGTATATCTGAAGCATGTTTGTGAAGATATCTCTAAATAACATGACTATTGTGTAAAAGAATGAAATCAAATATAATAATAATTGTAAATTAACAGGGTGGAGATTCAACAGCAAATTTACTTTATGAAGGTAATATAGATGTTCATTTATGAAAAATATTGTCAATACAACAACAAAAACAACACTACATAGCCAGGTATGGTGGTGCATGACTGTACCCTCAACACTAAGGAAGCTGAGGTGGGAGGACTATGAGTTCAACTCTAGCCTAAGCTACACAGCAAGACCCTGTCTCAAACAGCTTGCTCTGCTAACAGCTGGTTCTGCAGGAAAATACTGATAAAGGCAAGAAAGATGTCTCAAAACTATTGTTTTAGCAATCAGGCTCAACCCAATGGACAGGGAGAAATAATTGGAGAAGGAAAGAAGAAAGAAAGTTTGTCTAATTCAGAGCTATACTAATATGAAAACAAACAAAAACCAAGGAAAACTTGGTAAGAAACAAATATATAGAGTTTGTGTCAATTTATTTTATGGTAAAGGTGTGTGAGGAAATTCACTATAAGTTTCTATTTTGGACAGGAAACAGGATAGAAATTTTTATCTTGAAAATTCAAATGCTACTATAAATTTTTAAAGTATATTTTATTTCTGCACCAACTTTTCCTTGACTCCACCCTATTTATATTTTTTCAAATCAACAATTTTTTAAAAATTCTTTTATTGGTACATTATAGGTACACAACACAATTACATTTCTCATTGAGAATTGTACCTTTACATAATGCATCTTGGTTCTTATTTTTTTCCCCATTCCTAGCCCTCCCTTCACCCCCT